>VYZV01029780.1:130157-145176 GCA_013401275.1 Pandion haliaetus | reverse complement strand
GGAAGTCGTCTCGCATGACGCCCCTGTGCCGGCGGGCGTTGGGGAGAAGTCCTCCATCTTTGTTGGCGGTGTGGGGGGTTGGTGTTTGGGGTTACTGCGTGGTGGGCCCATCTTAGAGCGTGGCCCTCTTCTGGGAAAAGAGCTGTAGGGAAGGAAGAAGGTTTCTGCCCTCTCAAAGTGAGGGAAGCTGGGGGGGGGGAAGGCCGTATGTCTCGGTGTTCCTGCGCTGTGAGGTGTTGGAGGTTTGCCTTGAGTCTTGACTGGGTTAAAGTAACCATGGCCTTCGCCAGCGTTAGGTATTGCTGTTCCCCAGGTTTCCTTTGGCAGTTTTTTTTTTTTTTCTCGAGCATAATGTTTATTGTTTGGGGTTTTTTTTCTTGCTCCTGGTGATGTTCACCTTGTTTTGTAGTGTATCTGTTCAAATATGAAATGAGTGTGCTTTATCAATCCAAATTATATTTAAAGAAATTTGGCATTAGGGCATGCATGCTGCTTTCCTACCATGACCTAGATGAAAACAACCACCTCATCATAGTTACCCTTTCAGGCAGCTTATGAAGAGGCCTGGCCACTTGAGTGGCCCTCAGTAGTTTATTAGGGCTGTGTGTAACTTGCAGTTACCAAGTTAAGAGCTTGTTTTGTCCACTATGGTATTTTAAATACTGTTAGCTGGCATGCTACTGTTATAAAAGCTGTACCTGCTTTTTTTTTCCTTTTTAACTGGTGTAGATACATAGCAAGGTGATTAATGCTGCAGACTAGATGACAATTCTTGTTTTAAGGCTGCAGATAATGGCTAGAGTAGCCCGATGCTTGCAGCCAGTCAACTCAATGCCTTGAACTCCTCCCTCCAGAACAGTGCAGTTCCAGGATGCTTCATTCATGATACTCAGTGTGTGTGCCTGCGCTCACAGAGTGAACAGGTTAGTAAAAATGTCTGGTCAGCACAGTAGTAGCTGGTTAGCTTGAGGAAGCACCTTTTCCAGCAATGAAGGCTGGACTGCAAAAAGCACTCTATAACACAGGTTGGTATTGAGCATCTTGCTTCAAAACTGTGAAAGCAAACCCCGAAAAGAGATAAAAGCATCCCCTGAAGAACTGAAATATTTCTGCAGAGAGATGATAGAAGTTGGAATTGTGTGAAGAGGCAAAAACAACAAGGTGATTGTGAAGCTTATAGAAAGAGATAAAGATAGATACCTGTTCTTCAACTTTGTATTGGCTTCTTGATCTCATTGAAGGTTATTATTGCTGTAGTGCTACCACTGAGTCAACATTTGCTCATCCTACGAGTCTATCCATTCTCTGGAGTTTTATTTTGTTAAATATGCAGGACTTGACAACTGGCACTTAACCTCTTGATTCTGTAGTCAGAGACTTAAGCAATTCTTGTGTGTCTTGCGTTTCTATCACATCAGTTGGGTAAGCTGTGGAGTGACCTTTCAGCAACTAGCTTGCACAAAGAAGTTCATTTAGTATGTGATATTTGTAAGCAATACCTGCATTCTCTAATTTTACTAGAAATTACCCTGTGGTATCACTTTACTGGGTGTTTTGTTACTGATTAAAAAAAAAAAATTGTCTATCTGCGTGTAATCCACTAGATGGTGTCATTAACATGAGTTAAATGGAAGGGCACTTAAACGGAGCTGCAGTTTATGTTAGTTCCTGTACTCCTCTTTGAATCTGCAGGTGCACCAAGACAGCTTTGGAGAAGGCTGTGCTTTAAAGCCAAGCGTGGCCTTCTGGGTGGGTTTCATGCCTTTCATGTGGCACAAATTGGTAGCATGAGTCTAGCACCTTTACTGTAGTATGGTTGGGGTTTTTGGGGGGAGGCCAGGGGGAAAGTCTGCGAGTGAGGATAGCTGCTGATGCTTTTCTCAAGGGTGTACTGGCTCTAGATAGACTAAACCGTCTCCAGAGGTCCCTTCCAACCTCAACTATTCTTCTGTTACTGATGGACTCTTGTTCAAGAATTACAGGGTGAGAGAGACTCCTTAGTGCAGCAAAGCAGCTGGTAGCTGTGGCTTCCCACATGGATTACAATATAGCAAATCCAATGGAAAGGGGGGGGAAGGGTGCTTACCTTTGTAGTGGGTTTCGTTTTAGTTCTTGCTGTGGCAGAGAATTGATAGATACACTTTTATTTTAAGGGACAAATAATTGCTTTGCCCAAACCTGTTTTTAAAAGGAATGTTGAAGAATTCCCTCGGTAGCTGCAGAATGCCTTTCAGAACCAGGTTACAACAGCTGCTTGGAAGTTCTCCCTTTAAAAGGTCTTTATAAAATCTTGGTGTTGGCCCATTCGTCCATGGTTTCTGTGCAAGTGACTGCTGAGAGGCATTCTCTGAAGACTGTGTATTAGGGATGGGCCACAGTTAGGGAATGACTAGGGTGACTGAGAATAATTGTATCTTACGTTAAGAGACAAGATTTGACCCTGCATTTTTGTCCAGGCCTTCTGCTGTCTATCAAGGGACTGAGTGGGGATGGTTGTTGACTGCTCAGGAGGTATATTTTTGACAAATTTCTTTGTAGGCCTGTTGTAGCCTGTATAACTTGGAACTGTGGAGAACCAAGATGAGGTGGGGATCTCACTTTTGTAAAATAGGTTAGCTTATTTAAGTTAGATTAAAATGCAAAATCCACTGATTCAGAATTTGTTTTCCACATCGGAGGATGTCGTGGTTTAACCCCAGCTGGTAAGTAAGTACCACGCAGCTGCTCGCTCACTGCCCCCCACCCAGTGGGATGGGGGAGAGAATAAACTCATGGGTTGAGATAAGAACAGTTTAATAGAAGGGAAAGGGAAAAAATAATAATTATAATAATAACAATACTGAAATTACAATAATAATAGATAAAGGATTGGAATATACAAAGCAAGTGATGCACAATGCAGTTGCTCAGCACTTGCTGGCCGATGCCCAGTCAGTTCCTGAGCAGCGATCCCCCCCCCCGGCCAACTCCCCCCAGTTTTTATACTGGACGTGACATCACATGGTATGGAATACCCCTTTGGCCAGTTGGGGTCAGCTGTCCCAGCTGTGTCCCCTCCCAACTTCTTGTGCCCCTCCAGCCTTCTTGCTGGCTGGGCATCAGAAGCTGAAAAATCCTTGACTTGAGACTAAACATTACTTGGGAACAACTGAAACCATCAGTGTGTTATCAGCATTCTTCTCATGCCTAACTCAAAACAACACTACACCAGCTACTAGGAAGAAAATTAACTCTGTCCCAGCTGAAACCAGGACAGAGGACAAGACTTGTTACTGGTCCTGCTCTTCTCAAAAGGCAGGCTTTTATGACGCAAGTCTGCAGGGAGCTATTCGCGTAGCTGCATCCTGGTGTGTAAGTCTCTACTGATACACCCATGCATTTGGCTGGTGTTACCATGTGTGTGATTCCCATAAAGTCTTGATACCTTTCAGAATGTATGCACAGTAACTCTTGTCATCTGCTTACAACCCTGCAACAGATAGGTGTAAGTTATAACAAAAATTTCCTCTACCTTGCTGTAATCTGCTTATGTCTAAAAGCCTTTCTAAAGCTACCCTGTGATGCCTGAAAGTATTCTGGCTACGTCAGCCCAAGGAAGATGTTTACAATTTTAAAAAATAATTGTGATTTTTAAAGAAAGCTGCAGAAGGTGCTGGCAAACACTTGTTGGCTTAGATAGCCATCAAGTGTTATCTGATTTACTTTCTGATGTGCACTTTAAGTAAGCTGCAGGAGGGGCTAGTGCAGAAGTGAACTTCTGTGTGCCTTTTGTTCCTGTGCCTTGGTGCACTGGCAGTAGCGTGCTTCCTGTTTACAAGGTAATTACTGTATTCTGGACTGAGTGTGTGTCAAGGCCAGGTACTTCAGGCTGCTGAGTTTATTGGCTCACGCAGTTACTGCTGTGTAAACAGGAAACTCCCTATAGGTATTACTCAAAAATATATTTTTAATTAGTAAGTTAATATGATGGGGGGGGAGGGGAAGGGGAACTTAAGTTCTTGGAAGCCAACAAGTTTTTCCCCTGTCTCCCAGAAGATACGGGTTTGGCTGCATTTTCCCATCGTTGTTCCTGTTTGTGTTTGTTGCCTGTTTTCTTTCCCTCAGGCTTCTTCCTCCCCCTTTTCCCCTTAGGTAATGTGATTCTCAACCTGATAGTGGGAAGGGTGGTATCTATTTGTTCGCACTGGGTTTCAGGGAGGGTGAGATTTTTCTGAATAAATAATAAAACCTGAGAAATGCTTTGGAAGTGCTTGTTGTGAGACAGATTGACCCTGGAGAGCTGAACAGTCACTTCAGTGACGAGCGAGTTAGGACAGAGCTGAGTTTGTTGGGTGGTCCCATTGATTCTGGTTTTGCGGAGAGACCCAAGAATCTGCACTTCATAATCGTTGCTGCAATTTTCCCTTGTTTGAGCACTTCCACTTTAAAGAGTAGACCGTTTTTCCATCACTTGCTTTTTCAAATCCCCTAAGGTAGGGTTAGATGATACAGCTGAGGCAGTCAGGGTATTGCTGCTGCAGGATGTGGTGACCCTGTCTTCTATCTGTCCTGTCCCTTGCTTTCACTTGGGCTGCCCCCAGTTCTCATGGTGATCACTGACCTGATTTAAACTGCTAATCTGAAAGAAAACAGTTTCATTTTTTTCTTTCCTGGATAACTTTCCGGAACGTGAGTTGAAATGGCTTTTCAAGAGGCAGGATGAACACAGAAAAGGTGACAGGCCCCTTTTGGTAGCAGTGAGTAGATGCACTCTAGCTGCAACTTGGTGCAACTTCGTGGGTTTTCTAGGTCAGTCCCCTACTGAATCAGGAGGTGGCAGCATCTTGTGTTTGATGCATATTTCGATCCCAGACCAATGTGAACTATTTTATTTTCTTTGCTCCAGGAAAGTGGTCTTCAGTGGTTATGGCTAGAGGAAAGGAAATACAGGGTCCACTCTAGATCACTGGCATGAAAGCTCGGCTTGGCCTAGCTAGACTTTGTCTGGAGACAGCAGGATTTGTTCTGGGTAGTATTTTAAGTGGTAAATTTTTGCTCCTTGTGCTGTGTCTGTTTTCCTGGTAAATGAGAGGGTGTAAGGTTGCAGTTAAGGTCATCCCTGAGATGTATTTCTCAGATCTGTTTTTGACATTTGCATTTGCTTGGCCTGAGTTCAGCCGGGCAGTTACAGAACTATGAGAGCTCCTGCCTGAGCCTTATGGAAGCCACGAGGTCCTAACCAGATACTTGAAGTTAAGCATGGCCTTATGCTCCTTGCTAAATTGTGTTACAGTTAGCTCTTTATTGCCCGTGAGCCCTATACTAGGAGCTCAGCTTACATGCTATGCTGCACTGGAGGGGTGAGGAATGTATTTGGTATTCTCTACTCACTCCCCTCTATCTGCTGTGATTTATAGTTGCTGAAAAGTACAGCTCTCTTCTCAGTTGTCATCTCACTGGAAGCGTATGAACAATTACTGTGTGGTACAAACTGTCTAGCCCAATTAGACAGGGGTTTAAAGAACAGGCTTGACAAGACTAGGTGTCTACCTGGTACTATGATAGACCCTATCATTAGCTAGATAGCCCTATCTTAACTTATCCTGAAATAGATGAATTGCACCGTGATGCGAACCAAGGAATTTTTTTGGTCACAAAAATAGTGTCTAGTGCTCTGCGCACAGTAAGTATTCACACCCATTGGCAGCAGCGTAGTTTAAAGCTCTGCATGATGGACAGATAGTTTCCAATAACCTAATGGAGAGAACACTTCAAGTTTCCCTGTCTTGTGCCAGCGTATTTTTCCTCCATTCTATCCTGTCTGAGGAAGAAATACAGAGGGTTTTCCTTTCTGATAGTACAGACTTTCCAACAAGAATTGCAAGAGAGGTAGCACAGTGTGCTGCTTAGGTACCAGACTGTAAAGGTCACCTTTTCCAGCTCTTGCTGTTGGAGCCAAGTACAGTGAGGACTTCAGCATGCTGACAATTCTGAACATCTCCTGTTTACTTTCTGGCTGCAGAGAGCGGTTCAGGGTTGATTAAAGACTGAATATAATCATTGGGATAGTGTTGCTGGGAATTCATCTTCAGAGAAAGAAGGAAGTTTGTGTTTGGTGAGTTTGTAGCGGGGGGTTCTGTTAATAAGTAGTTCTTTGGGAAGCCTAACCAAAGCAAAACCCAGTTACCCATCTGCCTTTAGCAAAGTTTCTGGCGTCTAACAAGGTGTGAGCATAAATGTCTTTCTCTCAACAGGGGCATAGCCTCTTTTCTTACCCTACTCCCCCCTCTGCCCCCCTTCAAGTTCTTAAAATTTCAGAGCCTGTTGAGTTTGTTGGCAGACACTGCCTGCATTAGTGGTCTTTAAGAAATCAGGTTCAAAGTAGCAGCTGCTCAGAGGTTTAGACTATTAGAAGCAGTATCTGAGGGGAATTGAAGGGCAGGAAGCAGCTAAGAAAAAATTAAGTCCATCTCATAATTGTAGAAATGCTTGCTTAGCATGCATGTCTGTGGGTTTTGGGTAGAGGTTATGAATGTGTCCATCTCTTGACACCGAAACCATGAACCCAGCAGAATGGGACCAAATGTTATGTCGTTCATAAAAAGGGGGCAGGATACAAATAGACATTAGCAATTGCGTAAGGAGTTACTGTCTCGTTCTGTACATACAAGCATGTGGATGATGGTCAAGTTGAGACATACATACATGTTCTACTTTGGCAGGAAATTCCTTTGCTCCCAATATTGTTCCCTCTGTGCATCTGCAGTCTTTATGGTCAGACTTTTGGTTGTGAATAAATGTCTTGGTTCAAATTACAAAAGCTGTGCCGATTTAAAAAGTGGCTTACTGTATTTGATTGTGGATGGCTGCAGTGTGCATCACTATCAGTAGATTAGCTGGTAATAGCCATTTGTGTTCCTGGTGGCTTTTGCTTCTGTGACGGATACGGTTTTTCCTATGATTTGTTCTTATGAAAGCCAGGTTGCCCTGTTCTTAACCTCTAATTCCAGCACCAAAGGAGCTGTTAAGGCTGTGACTCTGTGTGTTGTCATTACAGTGCAGGCCTTGGCTTGTCTCATGCTTTTGTACTCTTGTCTTCCAGGTGAATCACTGCTGTTATCTGGTATCACACCCTATTTTTAAACCACAATGCTTTTCTGTTTCTAGGGCCACTGGAATACTTGTGCTTCGTAGGATTGGAGTTTAAACCGGCCCCTTCTTTGTCCTGTTTCAGTTATTTTTTGGTTTGATTTTTTCTGTGTGAATTTGCTTGTTTATCAAATGTGTTGGCCTCATTGGATGCTTAGAATCATGAGTCAGATAGCAAAACGATGAGATTTCATAGATAAACAGTAGAGCTATAATAGAAGTTGGGGCTGAAAGGATATTGGTGGGTCTTCTGATTCCTCCTCCACCACAGGCTTGATCGACTACAGTTTAAGTGTTCTGATTGTTTATTTACAGAAGCTTTAGAATATCTGTAACTGAAGCTTGGAAGAACAGGGTGGACAATTATTAAGTGCTCAGAAACCAGAAAATAGGGGTGGGTATTCTATTACCTTTGAGTTTTAGAAGTAGGATTCATACTTTAGTGATTTGCCACACCATAAACGTTAAAGGAATGAAACTAAATTACCAGGAAGTATCTTGTCTACAGTAGACAAGTAGGAAGAAGTGGAATGGTGGAAGGAAAACATTAGACTCTGAATCAGTGATCAGAACGAGTATTGACAGGACTGCATGTGTTTGAAGCCTTTATCTCATATAGTAGGTTTCAGCATAGCACTGAAAAAGTTGAAGCTCAAAGAAATTGTTCATCCTTCTCAGGAAATCATCCATGAATTGTATTCAAGAAATTGTCTTATTTGAGATGGCACTTCTCAGCCTGTGCATATATCCCTCTAGAATGATTCAAACTAATCACATTTTAAATTACATCCTGAAGGGCTTCTGCACATTTGGAGCCTTTAAGTTTTCCCCAATTATGCATATGCACCCCCCACCTCCCCTGCAAAACCCCACCACCACCATTGTAAACCAAAATACGAGGTGGATGACTCCTTCTCCTTGTATGGTGTGTTTGTGGTACAGTGCTTTGGCTGGATGATGTATGTAAGCTAACGCTTAATGACTGAGTTTTGCTGCTGGAAACTGTGGTGCCAGTTGTGTGGCAAGGCTTCCCGTGGGACTTGATAAGCCTTGCTGAAAAGCAGTGATTTTTCAGGGAGACAGCACATGTGTCAGAGATAGCAGGAGGGGCTTTAGGCAACTCCTGTGCCTCCATAGGATTTGTCCCAGAGAGGAGTTATTGTGGGAGCAGGTAATGAAATGGAATGGAAGAGATTTGAAATGCAGGCAAGGGTGGTTCACTCCAGAAAAGCTTAAGAATTTGACTTGGTCTCTCAGATGTTCTCTGGGAGCATCTATTAATCAAACTTCTTCATACAGCTCTGTGTTGATGCATATGAAATATTGCTTATCCTTTTCTTCTCAACCTTGGTTCTTTATCTGTTGGTTGTTGGACTAATCTGCTTCTGCAGCTGATTGCAGCTGTACTGTGAACTGTCATTTGTTCTGTATCCTTTCTGCTCTTCCTCTGCCACCTGACTTTCTCTGCAAGGCACTGACAAGTTCTGTTGCAAAGCAAGGCAACTAAGTACAGCTCACCTTCTCTGACCCAGGTAGAAGTTCTTGCATGCTGAGATGTTTTTTTTTTCAGACGCAGCTTGCTGGGCAATTATTCAGATGAGTCATAGTACATAGGTCTAATTTAATCTGCAGGGCTTTTTTGAGTTTGTCAGCACTGTTGGGTCACAAGCTCCACTTCTCTGCTTCTTTCTGATGTAGGATTTATTGTTTAATTTTTAGGACATTTTTGCAGGTCTTGGACTCCCCAGACATGGACTTTGGGACCCAAATAAGCATATTTGTGGGGTTTGGTACTTTGAGTTTTGTCTCTCTCTCTTTTTTTTTTTTCTCTCAGAAGTACCTTGCATTTTCCTGAAAACAGTTAACGCAAGCCTGAGGATCTTCTGTTCTACACCTCCTAAAGTGAAAGCAGATGCAGAAATATATATTATCACTGCACTGACTTTATCTGCTTTATCCTTGTCCTGGTAGTTTAGAAACCATTCAGCTAGCTAGCTTCTGATGTAATGGAAAAACTACATGCTCTTTTTGTTCTCTGCTCTTGAAATCCCTAGCTATTACAATAAATTTTCAATTCACCTGTAGTTTTTTTTTTTTTCTGGCGCCCTAAGTCATCCTAAACTTTCTTTAATCTGACCTGCATGACTCCCAGTTCCTTGGTTTGTCAGGGGCATCTCTGTCTTGTGTGGCTGAGGGGAGCTGACCTGGCCAGCAACAAATCACCCACCAGCTGATGGCTCAGGCCCACCCAGCAGGAAGAGGGAGAGAATCAGAAGAGCCAAAGCAAGAAAAACTCATGGGTCAAGATCAAGACCATTTAAATAAAGGAGGGGTGGTTGGGGAGGACAACAAATGATGCAAAGGCAGTTAACTTACCACCTTCCACAAGCAGTGGGATGCCCAACCATTCTCTGAGCAATGACTACTTCAGAAGATATTACACCCCAGCTTTTTTGCCAAGTGTGATGTTATGTGGTATGGAATATCCCTTTGATCAGTTTGGGTCAGCTGTCCTGTCTGTGACTCCTCCCAATTTTTTTCCTACATTTAGCCTACCTGCTGGCAGGGAGGGGAACAGTAGAGTGAGAAACAGAGAAGGTCTTGTTGCTGTGCAAGCACTATTCAGCAATAGCTCATATATTGGTATGTTATCAACACTGTTTTGGTCACAAATCCAAAACACAGCACCATATGGGCTGCTGTGAAGAAAACTACCTCCATCCCAACCAGACCAAGTGTGCTCTACTGTGACAGTAGTCTCTGCAATGAGTTAAACTGTTTTAATTGCCTCCTATTTTATTTTATAGCCTACTAACTGCTACTTTTGAAGTTCTCTTTAAATTTGTATCATGTAACAACATGTTAGTTCTTACTCAGAGTATTGAAGTTAGAAATATTAATTATGTTTACATGATAGGTTAATTATCTTAATTATGGCTTCCTTGGGTATTATAGTTGCTTCAAATGTGGATATATTAGATAAAAATTTAACAATCCAAAGAACAGCAAAAATAACTTGGCTTTGGGAACAAAAAAAGTTTGGGTTTTTTTTGTTCAAGGTCATTCTGACAATGCTAGATTACTTCAATTTTAAGGCTTCTGTATTTTTCCTTAAAATTAAACCAAACTTAAACCAATTTTTTTTTTTTCAAGCGGTTCTATAGGGCAAAAGCATTTTAAAAAATTCAGTATCTGAGCTACTCACTTCAACTTATTCAATTCCACTTACTCTCCTTGTAATGCCTATAATTTTGAGATGTGGCTGCAGGATATTTTGCTCAACTTAAGAAACTGTCTCCTAGTCTCAAGTCTGACAAGCAAGCTGTGCCACTGAGGAAGCCAGGAACCTTCAGACTTGGTTCCTGATCAGTGTTGTCGCCTCACCTTGGAAGGCTGGATGACAGCTGTCCCTCGGAATAAACGCTTCTAGTTTTTGGGGACCGCTTGGTTCTCAGCTGCCCTTTTTCTGTGGGAGAGTGTGTGGGCCCTATTTTGTGGCTCAGCCATCTTTCAGTGCTTATGGGATTGATTGTGAGAGGTACTGGTTTCAGTTCCTGTGTTACCAAGCAGATCATGTCACATCCAGGTAGTTTAATTTGGGCAGTGAATTAAAAACTCTTAAATGGATGGAGTTAGATTGTGTCCACAAAAACAGGCAGTATCAAGGCAACCCAGACTACGCAAAGTCTGGTTTTCCCAAAGGAAGGAGGGGAACAGTACAAGGTCATGAACCCTAATGCTTAGGACATAATCTCTGCTTGATTGATAAGTGGCAAAAGGGATGCCAGAGCCCTGGGAGCCTGCCACCGATGGGGAGATGCTATAGAGTTGGAAAGCAGGTGGCCAGACCTGTTGTGATGGAAAGAGCAACTTCCTTGGGGGAGGGTTTGTACAGGGTTTGGTGCAATCCAGAAGCCCACTAGAGTGACCAGAATCAAAATTGCAAAAGGGGAGAAGTCTCTTAGGAGAGACCGGTCTACAAATCTGTTTTATTTCTGTTGTGTTTTGCATAGACACTTCGCTGTTCCTGCTTAAAAAGTTAATTTAGGTTCTAGTAAAACTTGTCTTTTTGAGTTGAAAAGTCTCTTAAATTTCTGCAGAGCTTGCTACTCAAGAGATGTCTAGACAGATGCAGCTAGGGAGGCCATCTCACCAGGTGAGACCTGTTAGAGATGGCAGCAGACAGTGTGCAGCAGGCTGCTTGGCAGCCCCAGCTTGCCTGGGGTGCATAGACGCTGGCTTCTTGAGAACCTGCTGGCAAGGAATGGTGCATTGTGATGGCTTTCCCTTCTGCTGTTGTAAGGGAGAGCTGGACTTGCTTTCTTCCGAAATAGAAGCTAGGCACTATAAGTGGATTAACAGACTTAATTTTTGGATCAGAGGCTTTAGCTGGTAGGCAATACCTCCGTGCCTGTCCTAGCTCCTGCCATCTGTCTCTCTGTCCAGATGGCTAGCACTGTGCACAGAGCCAAGGTCAGCATTTTTACTGCCTTGTCAAAACACCAGCTGTGTGCAGTGAGACCAAGGAAGTTGGGTTTATTTATATGGTCTGTGATGTTGGCTGTGTCATTGATCACCTTGCTCATGAGGGTTCCCTGGTGTCCGGAAGACCTGAGTTCAGACTCCAGCCTTTCTCTCAGTAGGAGTGTAAATATCATCTCCCTTTCATTAATATGTGGTAGCATCAAACTATTGAGGGTAAATACAGAGGAAGTGTGATTGAGGAAGACTTTTTCCCATAAGAAACCAGGCTGGGGTATTTTTACTTCCCATACCAAGTAGCATGGGTATGATACCAGTCTGGTACAAACCCAGATCTGCTACCTCACTTGTAGTTCAAAAGAAAAATGGAAATACTAGAAGTGAATATAGTCAGATGATCGGGTCATTTTGGGAGTAATGCTGTGGGACACACTGTAAGGATATGCTTGTTCTGTCTCTTTGGCTCTACAGCTTTGTAATGGAGTCATCTAAGTGTAAGTTGGGTAGACCAGAACAATTGTACCTTACAGTGATCCAGGTTTAACTAATGTGGTAGCTTGTCTCTTAGAGGCCAGTGCCAGGTGTGCAGGAGATTATGTCCTTGGGAGATCCTTGTTTCTGTGACCCATTTGCTGATTGCTTTGCAACATGCGAAGTGAGGACTTCTGCAGTGTTACCACAGCTGGAGACAAATTCCCTCCAGTTACAAGTAAGAGTGATGTCAGCCCAGAACTGGCCTGTTGTTTAAAGCCGGATAGTCAACTGCTTTATATTTTTCATAAATATTACAAGGCTGTTTATCATATTCTTATCCTGCAGCAAGGTAGTAAATGTATAATGTGTAAAAATCCACTGTAAACTCATTAATTTTAATTTCACTAAATGCCTGTAGCATTTGCATTGTCTGATAATTTTCCAAGTGCTGGAACTTAAACCTCATCTGTAGATGGTTAAGTCTTGTCTCTCGCTAGTATGTGGAGACAAAGCTGAGTGTTTAGTGGTTTAGATAAAGTCACTTCACAACGTCATGTTGTAAATGCCTATATTCAGTTGCTTGTTTTCCAGTTTTGGATGTGATTTATTTCCAGTTTCCATTATTATTTAATACCAGTAATATGTTTGAGGTAAACTCAGTCTAAACAGTTTACCCACTTAAAGCCAGAGAGAGTGATTCTGCCACACTGCAGGTCTGTAACTGCTCTGTAGAAAGATTAAAGGATGTAAACGAGCAGGCAAGCTGTTTTCCCCTTTCCACACAGCGAGTGTAACAGGGAGAATTCATATTGGCTCTGTTCATTTTGGGGCATAAGAGTTAAAAACGAGAATAATAGTAATAATCCTTCGGTCACTACTAGCTCTTCTGAATGATGCTAGGAATGAGATTGTTAGGCTGTGTGAGTAGTCAACAGTGTTTCCATGCTGACCTTGTTCTGAGACTCTGACATCCAGGTGGTAATCCCAGCCCTATCCTGGACAAGGCAAGTCTGTGGCTGCACAGGCTGAAGCAGCCTCTTCAATGGTCTGGGGAAAGGCCAGGTGCTGTACAGTCTTGACTAGATCAGTGCAGTTTCTGACCCAGTAGAGTTAGCATGGATTTCCTCCAACACCTCTCCAGTGGGATATCTCTGCCTGTTTGTCATGCCATCTCAATGAGAAGAACCTGAGAGGAGGTACTTCCTTTTTTTCTTGAGAAAGGGTGAGGGTTGTTCTGACTGCAGGTGCTTAGAAATGATGGTGGAGATATCAAAAAATACAGACTGATTAAAACCATCACACTGCATGGTCCCCTGCTGTTTTGGAGGCATGTTTGGTTGCTTGCCACCTTGCTAAGTGGACTGCTGAGGTTTTCAGGCCTCTGGTTTTTCATCCTGCTCCCTCTTGAGGTTTAGCTAAGAACCTGACAGAAATTTTGATGCCTGTCCCACTTCTGCTCTTGTGTTTATTGCTATGTGCTGATGGTCTCTGATTTGCCAGCTACCTTGTGTGCATGGAAGTAGCATCTTGAGAACCAGCTCAAGTTCTAATATAGTAACTTTCCTTCCTAGCTGCCCTCATGAGTCTCAGTCTTCAGGAGGGGAAGCTTCTGTTCTCCCCTTCCTCCTGCTCCCCTTTGAAGGAGTTCTCTTTGAATGTTTGGGTGAATATTACCTGACCTTAGCAAGTGGTAATGGAAGAATGAATAAAATCAAATTTTGTTCATCTGACACTTATTTTGGGGAGAACATAGGAGGTAATCTACTTCTAAAGAGAGGTTCCAGAGTATGAACTTCCCCAGGCTGGTGTGAAGAACTTCCTTAACTTTTTGTTTTGAATGCATCAATACTCCTTTAATAGTCTGACAGTCTGTTGATCCTATGGACTTCCTGCTCTCACGTGCTGGAAGAGGATTTCTTAGTCAGATTGTGTCTCGATCACACTGTTCTTTGAATCTTTACCTGAGCCTTTGTTATGTTGTGTTAGCATTTTATGAACCAGAGTTTTTTATTTTTGTCACCTGCATTTGGACATACCTCCGGCCTCTTGAAGGGCATCTTCTTAATAGACTTTCTTTCTCTGCTCTGTGTTGTCTCTTTTCTTTGCTTGTTCCTAAAGTCTTTTTTGTCACAAGAGAGTAAACTTGGTCCAGGCTTCCAGCATAGTGACCTTAAACAACCTTCATATTTCTTAAAAATTATTAACCCATTTAGTTGTCAAGACCTGATGGGAGAGACTAAGAATAGGTCCAACACGCCCATGCTGCTGTCACTCACAGGACTGGATGTGTGGCAGACCTTCTGCAGGTAGCATTAAATTGCTTAAACTGCATGCAGGAAGATGTCTGACCAGCTAAGCTCAGTAATGGCTGCCAGAACTGCCTCAGAGACTGAGGGAATAAATCGAGCAGTTAACCTGAAATGGTGCTACATACCCGCTTCTCTTCTTGTTTGGGTTGAGCCACTGTGGTGTGTTTTAAGCTGGTTTGGTTTAGGTACCAGCAGCTACCTAGAGAAAGTTCTGTATGCACATGGGTAAAGGCTCTGTCTGTACAGTCAATGTCTCATGTCTGGAAAAGTCTTCACAGGGGTGGAGGGGTTTGCCTCCAGCACTGCCTTTTTGTTGTTTCCCGTTTCCTCCCTTGTCAGGGAGAATCAAAGGTTGATTTAGCCTTTCAGCCAGTTTTACAGCATCCTTGCTGTGGAAAGCTACGGCAAAAGATGGCCATGGACAACCTTGGTTGCTTCATAAGGGTGTGGAAGGAATGACTGGTGGTAGCCCATGTGCAAGAGGCAAGGGTGACTCTTGGAGGAAACAGGAAGAGCGTGGCTGGTGTGGCACTAGACTATTTGAGCAAGGAAACTGCCTTATGTCTATTTTGTTGGGAAGAAAAAAGTTAATATATTAATTTAGGTGCAGATGAGGCTGACAATGT
>VYZV01029780.1:106623-130086 GCA_013401275.1 Pandion haliaetus | reverse complement strand
AGCATGTCCACCTTATGCATAAGATGTTCAGATGGAGGAAGAAGAACAGTTCTTCCTACTGTAAGCTGTGGCCGGGCAACAGTAAGTGTGAGCTGTGTCAATAGCAAATGTGGCCTTTCTTAATCCTTTGCAGAGCTATTGTGTGGGTTCAGGGTTTAAATACCCAGCTGAAGTGGCTGAGGACAGGTAAGCACAGGTAGAAACCATAAAGAATAAGCAAAGCTTAGCTTGCGTTCCCATGCTAGGCCTCACCATTTCTAGCTTCTCTTGTGCACTGGGGAGAGGTAGGTCATTAAAGATGTATGTGGTGGAAGCAGGACTGCCGGGTAAAGAAGGGGATGCAGGTACTGCGCTTGCTCTTGCTGGGTTTCCCTGTCCTTTCTTCCCTCCTGCAGAGCTGGGAAGTAATTGGCACATGCTCAGCAGTGACAGACCTGGGTAATGTTTGTAAGCTGTCACAAGAAGGGGCTCAGAGTTGAAACTGTCCATGTTAAATTGTGGGTGTCGTGGACGGTGATATTGGGACACAGTAGTGGAGCACTAAATAGATTTATCCCAGGAAGTAGAGCATGCAAATGAGAGGGGAAATAACAGCTTTAAAAACCTTAGTTTATTGATAGGATGTAATAGCTGAATATGAATTCCCTAGCTATCCGCAGTGTAAATCTGTAAACTCCAGACAGATGATCTCCCTGTTCCATGCGTTCAATACCAGTACACAGGGGGTCCCAAGAAGAGACTGGCAGTCACAGCCACTTCCAGTCAGAGACCAGTTCAGGTGTTGGGGTTATATGCTCTAGCAACAGTAAGCCCTGGTGTTTTCCCAGCTAGAGCCAAATGGCTTCTTGTTCATGACAGATTTGCATTGCTTGGCCTGGCTTTCTTGACAAAGAATGAAGGACTGAAAAGAAATAAAATACCCTTTGTTATTAAATATGTATAGATATAATATATATCATACCTTAGTAACATGCCATTGCAAGCAGCAAACTGGTTTTCCTTTCCATATAGAAGTTGATAAAAGTTTTAGGCAGTCAGAGTCTAGGTCCTAGTGAAGCACCTTTCAACCAAAGCGTATTTTGATCTTCCATTTCATTTTCAGTGGGCTTTTTCTTGACCACTGTCTTAGATGTATGTTCAGGCAGTAGCAGTTGGTCCTCTCCATCATGGAAGTGTGACTGAATGTAGCTGGTAATCAATCTGTCATTTTAAAAACCTGCAATCTACAGAGGAAAGAAGTGTGGTTTTCACCAGAATTGAAGGTAGGGGGAAGTCAAGGAAGACTGGTCTTCAAGACAGAAAGGTGGAGACCTTTATCTGGAATATAAAACAATGTAACATATGCTATTCCAGTCATGGGTCATAGTTAGAACAAAGCAGGCTGCTTTACTTAATGGTTAGGAATGTCTAATGAAGACCTAGTAGCTTAAATGATATAAATGAGTCTTCACTCCTCACACAATTAATTTTTCCATGTTATTGGCAAACATTACACTTGGAGTAGAGTAACATGAGCTTACATTTCCTCAAACTGATTATATTTAGATTTTTGTCAGGCCTTGGTAGAGTGTGTGGGAGAATTCTGCCTGTTAGATTTTTATCTTAAATCTTGTGGCTAGTGACAGACTGCCTCTTGCTGTTACAACAGCAGCTCCACCTCTTTCCAACATTAATTAGGAGAGGTTATGTACAATTTAAGTAAACTAGTCCTGGGGCTATTTGTGAGGATGACCACAAAGATACAGGACATGGAGGGGAGAAGGGAGGGAAAAGATTAATGGTTAACAGGTTTCTTAGGTTGTCTTCTAATTTTTTTTTGATGTATTTTCCTTCAGGATAGGGGAAGGGGTTAACAGTGAACTACGGGTAATGCTGCAAAGGTGCCGCACCCCAGTGTTACAGGAAGGATCCTTGGGATGCCGGAAAAGGGGTGACCTTTGGATTGCTTTTGTTCAACACCATACAGCTCAGCTTAGTCATGTTGACTGCATGCTCGTTTCTATCCCATCACAGCACGAAGCAAGATTATATTAGGTTAATTTGTTATACATCAGCTGGAAGTAAGTTCAGGGTACCCTGCAATTGGCAGTTAACTAATTAATACAGTTTAGCACATAATTAGTGGCTAGCTGACATGTGGTGACTTGCCTGTTAGCAGTCATCTCTCCTTAGCCTCACCTCCTTACAGGACCACCTCACAACACTTGTCCCTCGCTATCCTAACTGCCAACATACAGGGTTAAAGATGGGTAGCTTTGAAAGGCAAGCTTTTGTTTTCAAACATGGGACTCTCAAAGGTGCTAGGCATAGACCTAGCTGTTTCTTTCAAAAATACTTGGAGCTGTTTGTGTAGAGAAATAGAAATGTGTACTTAAATGCCTACCAGGTGAAAGCTTTTGGTTTTGGTGCAAATTCAAGCCTGAATGACTGTAGCAGTGTCCCCGACAGGTTGCTCTCAATGTAAGGATTCTGGATTATTTAAGGTATAAACAGCACTTTCCTACCTGATCATGTCTGGGAATTAATTTTCCTCCAGCAGTGCTGAACTTTCAGGAAGAATACTTGAAGTGTGCGATACCACCAGTGTAATGGCGATCCCTGTCCCTGCACTGGAATGAGCAGCATCCCCTTGAGCTTGATTCACTTGTCATCATATGGGCTTCTAACAGTATCTGAGACACCTTGGGGTATCTGAGATGTCCACTTGGGTCTGGCACACAGGACTTGGGCAGACCCTTCCTGAGCAGCAGTTGGCGTCTGTGCATGATACAGGTGTCAGCACAGGCATAGAGCTGCCTGCTTTTGGCTCCTTTGTCTTGAAGAAAGAGGCAGAAGACCAGTCCAGCAGGACCTGGCTGCTAGGCTAAGGGGGCAGCAAGGGCGACTTGATACTTGTGAATATCAACTACTAGTAGTTTTACCATGAGTGTGTCAATGTTTGAAGTATGGCTAATAGTAAGAGAGTTTCTCCCTCCCTTTGCAGCCAGAGATGCTGGAATTTTCAATTTTCAAATGGATTAGCACTCATTCTGGTCTTGCTGGTGGCAGAGACAATTTGAGTTAAGAGTTCTTTGAAAAATTGTAATTTTTTTATTGAAGACATTTAGCTGAAGACTTTTCTTTCTCCAAAACCCACGTCTTGCTGACTCCTGTGGGAATGTCATGTATGGCTGAACATCTTGAATATGTTCCTTGTCTCCAGCATAAGATTTAGGGTTGCCAAGCACTTCCCAAGGGTTTGGCCTGGGGAAGTTGTTGAGTATTTGAGCTAAAACACTGTTTACAATGGATGAGCACTAGTCCGTGCAAAGTCAACTGCCAAACCCTTGTAGAGTCACCGTTATTGCAAAGTGTTTGTTTTGTGGACTATGTCAGTTTGAGTGAGACTTACTGACTCTGACATTAACAATCGTGCAAACTTCTAGACTTTTGCATTCTGCTAGTGCTAACACCTGTGTTAGATGAGCTTTTGATCAAGCACAGAGGGCATCTGCATGCCTTCAAGTTGTAAAAATATTGGCTATCTTTACTAAGCATCATTCAGTGTGGAGGGAAAGAGATTTCCTGTCTATATCAGCAGCTAAGTCATAGAGCCACGAATGCTCTTGGCTAGAACATGTGTCTTGCAACACTTGTTCTTACAAAGCTTTTCTTCTAGAATGGGTGCAAGACCAGTTTTTAATGAATATTATGCACTGACCCTGACAAATCCTTTATGTTCGCCCTGAGACTCTAAGTTTGTAAAAGCTTTTGAGAAAGGGCTTCACAGATATTCCTGTTGATCAGCTGACTTGAGGCCATGTGATGGCCTGAACTCACCTTGCAGAAAAATGGACTTCTTTGTGCTGGTCCTGCAGGGAAGCCAGCCTTTGGGAGAGGCAGCCTACAGGTGAACAGTGAAAAGTCACCATCTGTGCATGTTTTCCTCTCCTGAAAAGCACTGTAGTTAGTCTGGCAAAGCTCAGAGCACTTCTGTCTGTGGCCCAGAAATGAAAACTGCTGGATGAGCTGAGACAGGTTTATATGGAGTGATTTCTTCCTGCCCTGTGGCTTCAAGCTATCAGCTGTGTGCTGAAAGATAAGTTTACATAATTAGAAACCATGTAGTCAGTTTTCTTTAATCATGATATATCCATTTCTATTCCCTTCTAAATGTAGTTCTATTCCTCTGCTTCCTCTGCTCCCTCCACTCAAGTCCACAGAGTTTGTGGAAAAAAGGAATAGTCAAGAGGGAGCTGACTACTTAAGGTTGAACTACCATCCAGGAGGACCAGTAAGATACTCTCCTCCTTCTAATCCCCTGAAATCAACGAAGGAGTGTTTTCCTCCTGCCATTGAAGACGTTTGTCTTTCAGAATGTGAGCAATGCCATGCAAGAGTGCTTAAGTGTCATAAACAAAATGATTGCATCAGGTGCAATGTCAAAGTATGGCTGTTTCCAGAAAAAATGCATGGCTTGCCATGTAGTTAGTGGCTGCTATTCCACCAGGTGGCTTGGTGTTTACAACACTACAGCTGTTTCTAATTCCAGCTGAGTCTAATACTGGAAAAACTGCCCAAGCAGATTTTGATTGTCTAGCTCTTGTCCTCCATGTCCTTTTAAAACAAACTTTGAGCTTTGTCTTATCTAGTTTTTACCCTCCTCTTGTAAGAATAGCCTTCCTTTGCTTTCATTCTCTTGACAACCCTCTTCGTTGTCTGATCTAGGTGTAGTTCATCTGCGGCAGTAGAATTGCACGTGATGGTCCAGAGGGAGTCTGTGTTGTTGTGCATGGCATACTACTTCTGTCTCAGAGTAGCTCATAGAATCATAGAATCGTTTAGGTTGGAAAAGACGTTTAAGATCATCGAGTCCAGCCATCAACCATGCCTATTAAACCATGTCCTGAAGTGCCTTGTCTACGTGCTTTTGGAATACCTCCAGGGATGGTGACTCCACCACTTCCCTGGGCAGCCTGTTCCAATGCCAGACAACCCTTTCAGTAAAGAAATTTTTCTTAATAACTAACCTAAACCTCCCCTGCCGCAACTTGAGGCCATTTCCTCTTCCTATCACTAGTTACTTGATAGAAGAGACCAGCACCCACCTCACTACAACCTCCTTTCAGGTAGTTGTAGAGAGCGATAAGGTCTCCCCTCAGCCTCCTTTTCTCCAGGCTAAACAACCCCAGTTCCCTCAGCCACCGCTCCTCATCAGACTTGTGCTCCAGGCCCCTCACCAGCTTCGTTGCCCTTCTCTGGACACGCTCCAGCACCTCAATGTCTTTCCTGTAGTGAGGGGCCCAAAACTGAACACAGTACTCGAGGTGCAGCCTCACCAGTGCCAAGTACAGGGGGACGATTACTCCCCTGCTCCTGCTGGCCACGCTATTTCTGATACATCATCTGCAATACTGACTAGATTTGTATTTTCCTTTTTTATGGATGAATCACAATTTCATCTCTAAGCCAGTTCTGGATTGTGTACAGCATGGTCAAATATTTCTCCTTTTTCAGTGGGTGATCTTTCAGAATTTAAGAGTTGTTGTTTAGTCTACAAGCATTTGATCTTGTGCTTCACCCTACTGCATACTATTGTATTTGTTACTTGTTTTACTTCTGAATTAAATCCTGGTTTCTTCCCAAATACCTAGGACCCACTTCAGTCTTGGTGTACTCTCACATTAGTCTATGACAGCTTTCAGAGCTGACTTTTTTTTTTCCTCTGTCCTTACTTGTAGCAACTATTTTGATGAGGCCATACAGCTAGGTGTATCACCCCTTTAAGATCTTTAGGATGCTAGCTTACAACCAGATGACTGAAAGGCTGTGCCTCTGGAAGGGAGGGTGGGTTCAGTGTCTCACACTGTGTGTACCGTGTTTGACCACTGTCAGCGGAGGACAGGGGTTAACGACTGCAGCAGCAACAGGCCCTTCAGCAGGCCCTTGACTATCCACTCAGTCCAGCTCTGCTCCCCTGTCAACATGGACATGATTTGTGCCCATTTGGCTCAGAGCTGTTGTCCCTGCATCCCTTGCAAATATCGGAGTATTATTTCACCAAGGTCTCCAACCTTACCTAGATGGTCTCAGAAATGATCTTGCTGACTTGTCCTGGCACAGCACAACACAACACAGGAGCTGGCTTATCACTGCCAAAACGTCTCCCCTTGTAGTTGCTGTGTGCTGGCTTGGCTTCCCTGAGCGCATGCTGCCTGGCAGTGTCTGTGCATAGCAGAGATGATTTGGGAGAGACGGAGGCTCCTTCCATTTAAGTCAGAGAGCCTCAGCTCTCCGCAAGTAAGGGAGGTACCCAGCATGTTTGTAGTATGCAGACAGCCTGAGAAACTCATCTGTCACCAGCACTGTTTGATTCCATCTCCCCACCCAAATGCTTTTTGTAAGACTGGCTCCCTGCACCAGCCTTCTCTTTTTTTTAGCAACCCAGACCAGGATCTGGCCCACCCAGTCTCAACAAGCAGGAAGGGTGGAACATGCTGAGAACCCGGGGAGATCACCCATATGCTCAGCATAAAGATGTTGCTATATTGTTATTGCAGCCCTGTTATAGCTAAGCATTCCATATGTACATGTCCTTCTTCCTAGTGTAAATATGTGAAAGTACTGGCACGGGGTGGGGGTGGTCCTCTTATATTTGAAAGAAAGAAAGAAAGAAAAATCCTTAAAATGCTGTGTTCCAGCTAGTAAAAATCTTGAAGCACTGACTCTCAATGTTTGCAGTGGAAGGTTGCTGGTTATAGAAAGATTGTCTCCTACCACAGTGTGCGCTATCTGTTCACTAAGCATGGGCTGTACCAGGTTTACTAGGGAAGTCATCTGTGCTTGCTGCTAGTCTTTGCTGCTGGGGCACTTTAGGTGCAGGAAGAAATTTGGATCAGTCTGCAGGAATAAGCCCTCTCCGAGTACCACTGGAGCTGAGAGGCACAGGCAATTGTGTACAGCCAGGGGCAACACTGTGTTCTTGCTGGTGATGGTCTAGTCCACCTCTGCACAGCCTTGATGGGAGCAATGAAATGCAACAGGTCATGGGTGGTGTCCCTTGCATGCTGGTAGCTACTTGCACGGTGTCATTGCTCTGTATTCCCCCAGTCTGGTACCTCTGTAGCACGACTGTGACATGCCGCTCAGTGTGGCAGGAAGATTTCTATATGCATGAGACTGCAGGGTCTACTGGGCTAGTATTGAAGAGCTGTTCCTTTTTGTTGTCCAGCAGTTTAAACATTCATACTCCTTTATTTGTTGCTGTAGCTTCAAATTTTCCTGACTCTTTTCTGGAGGCTAAAAATGGGCATGAGAATAACACAAATTTCTTAATTTTTTTTTTTTCCCCCCTCTATTTAGATGAGTTTAGGTCCTTGTCATTCATGGCAGCCTTAGCCTTCATGAGCAAATGCTCCAAGGTCTAATTTGCAGTATTTTTGATTCTTATCTTACTGTTCCTCACCACCGCCTTCCCTTTCCTTATTTAGACACCAGAGCTGTGCTCAGGATCACATCTACTTCCATTTCCTTGAGTCTCTTTCTTTGTACAGACTAATGATAACCTGGAAATTTTTTGTCCTGTCATGGATGTGTTGTTAATTTCATTCTTCACAATAGGAATAAGGTAATTAAATTTCCCTTCACCTTAATACTACCTTTGTAGAACAATTGTGTTAAACAGAAAAAAAGAAATGTAAAATTGCGTTACTCTTTGGAGTCATCTTTCATCCCCTAGAGATGAACATAAATCCAAAAACACATTATAAGGGGAGATACGTTTTCTTAATCTCTCTGTTCCTTCTCCCCTTTTTTACTTTGCCTTTAATGAGACTTGTAGCTTAGTCTCCAAGCACATGCATCATTGCCTGTACCTGAATAGCCATCCCGAAGTAATGGGAAGAAATCTTCAGCTAGTGAGTATTAGCATAGCTCAGTATCGGGTAACCCAGTAAAAACGATTTGAGTCAGCTGTAGATCTGTGTCTGCATATCAGTTTCTGGTTTTGAACTAACTTATACATGGGCAATTCGTTACAAGAGCATATGATTGTTCTTGCTCCTCTGTGTTTCAAGAACTGCCCAAGGAGAGGTTAAATACTATGGCGATAGCAGGTACCATAGGAATGTATGTCTCAATATCGTTTAAGAAAGAAAACGAGAGCTGTCATGGCAAACATGATAGGGAGGAGTCAGAAGGGTTGTTGAAGCAATTCTGATGACACATTAGTATAGCAAGATCTTGTTAATGGCTTAGTGTTTAAGACAATTCTTCAACATTCTGCAAGTCAGGGCAGTTCTGGATAATGTACCTTTCTCAATTAGGGAAGAGATTGACAAGGCAGCAGGAGGTTCCAACCAGGAAATTACTTCACAGTAGTTTAATAAGGAGGTTTTTTTGGGGGGTTTTTGTTTTGGTTTTTTTTTTTTTTTGGATTATCCTAAGTGAGAGACTGAGTAAATGCTGCTTGACTCAGAGCCCTAGGTGAAACTATACAGTTTGCTCTTAAGGGCACAGGAAACAAAACGATGGAAAACAAAAGAGTGAAGGGTCACAGGCATAAAAAATTACTTCTGTATCTACTGGCTTTGGATCTCCCCCATCTGCTTGCAATATGCATGAGTTCAGTGAAGTTGGTAGTACAGCAGTAAAAAAGGACAGCTGAAGCCTTAAGTTTGCTTGTGCAGTAAACTCTGCTTTAAGTAATTTCCAGCTTGTACACAAGCTATTTAGACTGGTTGCTGCTGAACAGAATTCTGGATATTCTATAACTTGTGCTGATACATTTCTAGCAGAGCAACTTAGTCCTGTTAATGTTTTGCTACTGACAAATCAAAGCAGTGTGCTAAAAGGAGGTAATTAGCAAATGCCTTTCCAAAGCTGAAACAGCACCTACCTTTGTTTGCTTGTGGCTTTGTTACTATATCCTTTATGCAGGGAATGACACCGAAGTCATAGGATGTTGGGATTATTTGGGTGACACTAAACATACCAGAGCATTTGTGGACCAGATGGGATGGTGAGCTTTTTGTGGGGAAACCCAGCTCTCTGGGTGCACCATATAGGAAACTTCGGTGCTTAAGATGAAGCTGTGAACGTCCTCTGGGAGTCAGCTACATGTCTACATCTTCATGGATTTTTTTTTTTTCCTCTCTTTAATAACAGAACCAGGGTTAATTGACATAGGTGCCTTGTTGCCATAGGGTGTCTCTGTTCAGACACCATCAGAGAAAGATAATAGTCTAGCTTTGTGTCAAGTTTCTCCCAGCTTCAGTTCCTGCAGTTGTTTTGCCTCACTGTTACTTTGATTCTCATGTTCGGGGGACCTGACATCAGCAAGATGTTCCAGTTTGAACATAGTGGGTAGACCAAGTGCCAGGTTAGAGCAGGCTCTAAAGCTGGACTGAAGGCTTCAAGTTCCAAGCATATTTTAACTTGAATTAAACAGACTATTAATAAAATAAACTTGGCAGCACATCCTCTGGCAATTGTAATCAAACACAGCCCTGTGACAGCCTCAGCTGCAGAGGCGCTACCAAGAAAAAAAGCAAAAAGTGGATGAGGGTCGTTGTGTATTGAAAGCTTCTCTTGTCTCCCGAAGTTTCATAATGAAAGGTACTCCCTCAATAAAATCAGAAAGGAAAGCGAAGGTTTAGTAGCTATTGTTTGTGTGGGCCTGATTAAGGATGTTGACAGCTTCCAGAAAAGTCACTTGATTTTGTTTTTCAGGAGCCTTATTTTAACTACTAGATGAGGATTTGGAGCTAGGTCCTCAGAGAAGCGTAGGCAGGTCTGTACTGGGATAGTTCAGCGCCTGCCACGCACAGGCATTGCGCTCATCTGGCCTAACTTGTAGCCCACGCAGAGGAACCTGGGCACTGGTCAGCATGCGAGGCTGCAGGTACACTGTGTTCTTGGCTGTCACTTTGTGTTCAGTGAAGTTTGTCTAACTAGAGTTTATCCCCAGGAAATACTGCATCTTTAAAAGTTTCCTGCTCTTAAATATCTGGTTTAAAGAATCATGGTCTGGAACTGTGGGTTTGAGTGCTTTGCTAGGAAATTTTGGGTTTATTTGAATATGTAGATTTTCTCTTTGGAAACCCACTTGTACAGAGGTGAGCCAAGATAAGCTTTGTGTGCCAGTTTGTGCAGTCTAATAGTTGGTGTTTGTAAAGGCAAATGAATGTGACTGAAATCCAGTGGCAGATACACTTGAGCCACATGCATCTTGTCGGGAAGGACACTCAAACTTAGGGACAAGCCAAGTTGTAAGGTGTGGTGTGTGTATATTGTGCTTTTTTTCCTCATACAAAAGTTTGAATATGCCTTTCCTGAATACTTTGAAAGAATTATTTTAAAATATATTCATGTTGAATATTTAAAATATTGCTAATATATTGGAAGATACTCATGTAACCATGAGGAAAAGCATAAGCTATGAAATTTGGACTTGTGTTTGTAATGGGTAACAGCAGAGCTGCGTTGCAAACTTTTTTGTGACTTTAATTATACAGGTCTAGGCTTTTCCATTCCAACTTGCGCAGCTTGTAGGCAGTCTTCCTTTCTTTCCCAAATGTGTCTGCTGATCACAACTGTGAAAGAGTTGCAGTGTCCTGCATTGGGGACTGGACTCTTATAAACTTGTGGTTACAAAGGCGTAGCCTGAGTTTCCTTCAGCTTTTCTATCTGGGAAGGTTGCCTGGTAGCTGCCTGCCTCAAGAGCTGTATTTGGGGTGGCAGCACTGGATCGGTATTGACTTTTTCTTGAAGGAGGAGTTACTGTCCTGACAAAAGAGCTAAGCAATTTGTCTGGAAAGAACCTTTGTAAATGCAGATATCCTCTCAGGAGTTTTCTATCCTAGTATTAATTTGGGATTGTTATGAATAAAGTGGGTTTTTTTTCCTTGGTAGGTGCCTTGGTAACTGGACACCTTTGGAGGAGAAAAGATGAAGAATATGCTTGGCTCATTGATCACTGATGAACTGATGTCATCCCAATGTCCACATGTGACAGAAAAAGTAATTTTCTGCCTTGACTTCATGTAAGTGTGTGTTTTGTACTGTACCTCACTTGCCAAGCTTTGGGGGAATCTAGGAAAATGATAGCGCGTGTCTGAAATTAATTTCCAAAAAGACAGAGGGAAATTTCAGTCATGTGCAAGACATGAGGTGCTGTTGCTTTTGTGACACCCCTTCAGGCTCTCTCAGATCAAAGGAACACCATTCAGCTTACTTGGGGGTCACAGCCCCTTTCTGGAGTCTGATACGTCTTCAGAGACAGTTACCATAGAGATAGGGTGACCTGTAGCCAGGAATGCATGCTGCTGTAAAGCACAAGCTCCCTCTGTAACCTGAGTGAATGCACTGTTGAATGCTGAGAAACACGGTACCTATAGTTTCTTGGCAGTTGGACTAGATGATCGTTGTAGGACCCTTCCAGCTGAACTATTCTGATGAGAGGGCTGCCATGGTTCCTTAACTGCCTGAGAGCAAAGACACCAATACATCCTCCCTATGGCTACTGATCTAGTTAGGCAGGTCAGACCACATTTTGCTCAGGAGATGCTTGGGGAAGACATTGATCCCAAGGTGGCAGTTGTGCTATCGCAGGATTAATAATACTTCATTATTACTATGAAGGAATGCCTGGCAGCTAAATGAACTAGAGACTTGTGGAGTAGTCAGTGGAGGACACCTAGGAAGATGAGAACACAGTAGCCAGATTATGGTGCTTCCTGAAAGTGTTTTTTAAATTTCTGCTGATTTGAGTCAGGAAATTCTTGGATTATTCCCTCTAAATGTGCAAAATATTTGATATTTTACGCACCTTGCAGCAAGTAGTTGCATACCTTACCTGTATATTATATGATAATATCTTCTTGTGCTTGTTTTAAACCTGCTGCTCTTGTTTGAAGTTATTGTATGAGAAGAAATAGTGAATAGTGTTTTCCTGATCACTTTCACTACTCCATACATTACTCTCTAGACCCCTATACCTTCCTCCGTGTGTTTTTTAGGTTGTAGAATCCTGGTCTGTTCAGGCATCCCATGCATAGAAGCTGCTTTGTTCCTTTGAGCTGTGCTGCTTCTTTCAGGACCTTTTACGGTTCCTCTGTATCAGCTTTGAGAGGCACAAATGGACCAGAATTTAACGCAGTATTCAGGATACAGGCATAATGTGGATTCACGTTGTGATATAAGTTTGTTTCCTTTTTGCTTTTCTGTTCTACTTACAAGTAGTTTCTAGCGTTCCTCTTGTTTTTTGACTGCTCCCGAGTTGATACTCTCTTGAGAGACTCTGCCTTATTATTCCTGAAAAGAATAACCAACCAACTCAACACCTGACACTTAGTAGGTAAGGTTAGGGCTGTTTTTTCTGTATGTGTGTCACTTTATAGTTTTTCATTCTGAACTTCATCTGTTGTTTTATTACATAGTATCTCAAGATTATGAGATGTTTCTACAGCATGTTGTAGTTTTTACTGGCATGGGTAGACAGTTATCATTGGATGATTGTCATCTCAGTATTTCTTTTTTCCAGACCACTTATGAATATAGCAGAGATTCCTGGGAGATAGTGACCTGCCTTCACAAAACGCATTATCATTTATTTCCTGTGTTTCCTCTCTTAAGTGGTTTCCCATCTCAAGCCTTCGTATCCCATGGCAGCTCAGATCTTTTAAGAGGCTTTTGTGAGAGATTTTATTTAATTTCCTTTGGAAATCCAAGTAGACATTATCAATCAGATCTGCCTCATGCACCAACTGTTGTTCTGCTCAGGAACTGAGGTAGGTTTGCAGGGCAGCACTTTGCTTTACAAAAGCTGTGATGATTCTACCCCATATAGCGTATTTATAGAAATACCAGCTACTTTTATTACTTAGTTGCTTGTGCTAATGTGGCCATTTTGTATATCATACTACGCTGTCAAAGGTACCCATGCTTGCTTTAGAATGCTTTTTTGGAAAGATTTCCTTGGTCTTCTGGCAATAAAGTAGTGTTGGGTGAGAGGCTGCATACCATCATCTATAATGCAGTTTTTTCCATCCTTCGCCCTAGTTGAGTGCTACCTGATCTTGATCACTTTGTTGTTGGCTTTTCCCCAATTTCTTATACTGATACTTTGTTCCTGAGAAATACCAGCTAGATGGTTCTGGTATGCTTCTGCCTAACTTCTGGGTTTGGTTTTTGGTTGGGTTTTTTTTTTTTTTTTTTCCAGTTTGCATTTTGTGCCTGAGTTTATAACTCTTCCATTTTTTTTCAGCTTTTCTGAAGTATGCTCTCTTGCTCCCAATGGTTTGTTTGTTTTGGGGGTTTTTTTTAAATACCTTTATGTTTAGCTTGAGGCTTCCTCAAGGCTGCTTTTCTCTGACAGGCAGGAGGCATTTGCTCTGAGACTAACATGATGTCTTGAAATAGTTACTCTGTCTCCAGAAAACATGCAGTTCTTTAAGGTTCCCCTTTTAGGTTCATTGTTTTTTCTACTTTTGTGTGTGTTTGTGTATTGCTGGTTTTGAAACTGAGCACAGCAATAGTTGATATTCTGGCTATGGGGTCTGTAGAAATGCTGAATCTGATGCTGATATAGTTCAAGGACATGACAGAAATATGATAAACCAATTGCGTGTACTGGTCAGGACCGAATCAAGAGTTGCTCCCCATTTTGTGGGTTTCCTAGCTGCCTGTTCCTGAAACAGTTATTCACAGCGTCTAGAAATCTAGTATTATCTGAGTGGTCAATGTAAAGATTTCACATTTTACTTCAAAGTAATTAAAGTAATTGAAAATAATAGTTCCCCAGGATTTCCACATTCCCTTGCCTTCCTGCCGCCACGTTTCCTTTATACCTGCTGTGTCCATGTCCTTGTTTAAGGTAAGCATTCTGGGTCTGTGCCATCATTACCTTCTTAGAGAATTCTGTGAAACACGGAAAGCATTGTTTTGGCTTATCCTGTTCATATCAGACTCTTTTTTTACTACTTTTGTTTACTATTTGACTTTTGTCAACTTCTATCCTATTCTTTACTTGAGGTTGCAGGGTCTACCACAGGATGCAGAACAGTTCATGCTGTGTGCACCAGTCTCCTTTCTCCTACTTGTCAGTTTGAAATTTCTGTATGTTCTTCCTGATTTGAAGTGCAGATCCCATTTCCCTCTCAGCTCAGGTGGAAATCTGGTCTTTCTTTGCTGGGCTTAATCTACTCTAGAAGCTTCCCCAGTCCCTGATGAACCTGAGCCTCTCTTCCTTACTCTATTGCATTGAGACTGCCTCCTCACCATGTGTTATGATGGGGGTCCTGGTCTTTGGCATCCTACATTCTGCCTCCAGAATCTCTCTTCTTTCTTTTATGTGGTACCCAGGTGGACCACAACCCCTGCCTCCTTCCCAGCGTTTCCCATCTTGTCCAGGCTTTTTTTGAAGTTTGTCGGTGTAGCACCAGCTACACTGTCTCTGGAATCAGGAGCCAAACCTGTCAGGTACCTGGTAACTGAACCGCTGATGGCTATTACCTGTCCCTTTTTCTCAGCTGGGGCTTCTGCCCTAGGGAAGTATTGTCAGTACAAGAGGATACACAGACACCTTGCACAGAGGGGGGACCATTGACCAGGATTATTACATCCTTAATCAGTTTGGTGCCTTCCTGCCATGAAACTAGGGCTGGAAGAGCTTTTCAGTGCCCTAAGAAGCCTCCTCAGTTTAACCTCTTTCCTTAAGCAGCAATGGGTTTTTCTACCTGCAGGTAAGACTGTTCAGAGATTGCCATGAAGCCTCTGTGTTGTGCTTTCTTCCACCTATGCCACGATCAAGTCACAAGAAAGGGCTCTATCTCTGAGGATCATGGGCTGCCTGGAATGAATACATCTCCGCACCACCTACGCATGGGTCAGGTAATCATATGACACTTGATACTTTACCCTTGGAAGTTGTAATCCCCTAGCTAGGCTTCTTTCTGACTGCATTTCTCTTGCACGTCTGGACTGACTCAATGGAAGTGTTCTATATGGGATGGCAATGCAGCTTCCAGTTAAAACATTGAGAAGCAGTTACGTTATGTGCATCATTAGCAACTGTATTCGTTGTGTTTCGTAACAAATTATGCTGAGACATGGACTGAATCCAAATTATGAGAAGTGGAGGCTTATCTCTAGCCTATGTTTCATTCAAAGAAGCTGGTCTTCCCAGAAAGGCAGTCCCCCGGTAACTTGGCTATGGACTTGATATAAGGTGGAAGGAAGAGCTCCAGCCATGTAAGAGGTATTCTCATCAGTGTGTTACTAAGCTGGTGATCCCTGAGCTGTAGAGGGGTCAAATAAAGGTCATTAGGGTGGAGGAAAAGTCCCTAGATGTTAGAAACTTCATTGCAGCAGAGCAATATGTGCCACACATGTATCTTGTTGTGATGTTCTGTCTTCTTTATTTGCCTTCTGAAACAAATATGTGTGTAAGGTTATGTGGGCATATATATCTTCTAGTAAGTTTGGAACTGAGAACAGTTAAAATTGAAAAGAGGGTTCCCAAGAAAAGATTGAGAAATGCTACTTTAGGTTAGAGTTTGTGCTTGTGTTAATTGACTTGCCAGTTAACTTGCTGTAACTAGCACAAGTAGAAATGCTTATCTAGACAACCTGCAAATATTTATACCACAAATGTTTATGACCTAGAATTTTTCCAGGAGATAAATGTGTGTGTGGCTAGGTGGCTGCAATTAGAATTAGCATCTAAGGAGGTAAAGAAGAATTGACAAACTTCGAATGTAGCTGTTGTTATGGGGGCAAGTTCTTGTCTGGCCAAATGACCAATGTCAAGGGAGTCAAGAGGCACATGCCACTGAATCTACATCAATTTATATCTGTTCTGCATCTGGCCTAGGACTGAACATCGTTTCTTTAGAACATGCAAATTTTCTGCATTGGTCCTGCCCATAATTTCTGATTTGTTTTTAATTATACCAAAGAAGGAAATAAACTCTGCATCCTTGCAAAATTTTCATGGCTTTTCTGATTTGGGGTGTTGCAGGGTGTAGTTAATGCTCTGAAAAAGCTTCGGGATTCCTGGATGAAAGGTGTGATGAAAGAAGTGTATTGCTATTGTTTTAGGGGAGGAATCATGCTACTGGGTAAGCCTCTGTCACTGAGACTTGCTGGACTTGTTTGTTCTGACTTGCCTATGACTCCTTTCTTTCCTAATTCAGGAGATAAAGCCTCAAGTCTATGCTGAGATGCTGCACAGTGCATTGTGGCGTTCGGGACGGTGCATCTCCCAGACAGAAGAGCTTCTTGCTGACCTTTCAGTGGTAAGCAGAGGTGAGTGCCACAGTGTTCTGACTTGTTCCTCGGTAGTTTGGGCAGCATGGCTATATCATGCATAGATTTATAAGGCAGAATAGCACTAGCTCTGAGCTTGCTTCTGATTTGAGCTGCCTTCCATGCATCAGTAATCCCTCTGATATTTCACCCTTTCTCCTCACCCAAAATGCATTTTTCTGAGAATTCCCCAGTTCCTCTACAGCATGGTGTGGTGACAAATTAAGGTGGCCTATGGCCACCAAAGGTTACAGTGGGGGAGAAGGTGAGCGTCATCTCTCTGCGCCCCAACTCTGATCCGCCATTTGCGCTAGTGCGGTTAGAATGTGTTGCAGTCGCAACTGCTGAGCTAATAGCATGGTACAAGAGGGTGAGCAGAGAAAAGTAGGTAAAAGTAGATTCTTGTGCTCTTGTTTGTGTTTATGGGCTTTGTGTGCGACCAGTGAAGTATTAATCTGTGCGGAATCAGCTTGGAAATGCACCAAATCTGGCACCAGACCATTTCACCCACCCTGCCTTGGAATGAAAATCAAACTGAAAACCCACAAAGATTATAACTGCTTGTTTAGTGTCTCACTTCTGGAACAGATTTCAAACAAAGCAGAACAAAGGGAGGTGGGCAGAGCTATTTTCAAAGGCTGAAAAGCAGAGATCTACTGCTATATTCTGGGATTGCCGAACTAACAGAATAAGATACTTGTCTATGACCAATGCAGCTGGAAGTGGAAATCTGAGAGGCAAAGATGATGTTGAATTTGCAGAACCTTATCCTGAGCTGACTGCAATCCACGACCATGTACTTAATATTTCCTTTACACTGGGATGGCCTCTCACATGTTCATGCAGATTGTAAAGTCCTTATGTAGTGAGTAGCCCTTCTAGTTCTACTAAAGCTTATTTCAGAACGTGGGAGTCTTTCTCAAGATGTTGGCTGTGGCAGTCAGCTGTAGAAAGATGCATCATTGATCAAGGATGTTTCAGTTGTCAGCATTACAGTTATGTCCCACAGACTACTAGTTGTAGTAGTACAGGATGCTAGCTCTATCCCAATAATTAAAGAGCTCATAACCTCCAAAAAGCTGTATGCAAAACGGATGAGAGAGTAAGGAACAACAAGCCTTTTGTGCTGATTGCAGAGGTAATCAGACAATCAGGGAAGCCTGTATGAGCAGCATTTTGGCATCATGGATATAGTTACAGGTAAGCTCTGAGTTAACACATCCCAAAGACTGAATGCTGCCCTTGAATCTTGATGCAAATGTCAAGAACAGTATTTGGAGCTGTTGTCTTTGCCCAGCTGAAGTGTGCTCCTGGGAAGCAGCAAGACCTTGGTAGAATTGGATGGTTATGGGGAGGAGCACAATTAGTAAGTGGCAAATACATTAGTGATGCTTTATCTGACTGCAGAGGGGTGGTATGCAGCACCTACTGTTTTTGTGGGATGTTCGAGGGTGTGGGGAGATCAAGCTGATTCAGCGTGACGCATAGAACACCACACACATTTTGTTTCCCTCAGCAGATCCCTTCAATATTTGGAAGTCGTCTATTGTATCAGAATTGCTTTGGGAGATATCAAACATTGAGTGATAGAGGCTGGCAGGTAACTGACCTCATCCAGACAAGGGTCTTGCAGTACTTAGGCAGGCACTAGCTGCTTCTGTTTCAGTGCCCAAAGTAACAGAGGTTGTTGTTCCATTCTCTTAGAAGTGTGCGTCCTGAGATGCCACACAGTGGAGGAGTGTTAGGTTGGTGTGATTGCTTGTGGCAAAGGTGGGAGTGGAATTAGCATGTCTTGCTTTGTGGCCCTGTGCTTTTGCTACAAGACTCCTGGCCTAAGCTGGATGTATTTCAGTTGCTGCCATTCCCAACCCCCCTGCCAAGGCAGATAGCTTCAGGGGCCTAGCCTGGATTTTCAAATTGCACTCACCAGGCCAGCAGATTAGTCTGTTCAGTAGTCTTGTGAAAGGCCCCATTTCTAGGAAGAGTGATTGAAGGGTTGTGCCTGAATCCATCTTTGAATAGAAAAACTTGTCATGGCTATAAACGTAGAGAAACCTTCATCAGCAGATGTGCCACCCAAGCTCTGCCACTGGCTCTTCAGAGTGTACTGGAATATCACTGAGCAGGGGTATAATAATTTAAAAAAAAAAAAAAAAAATTTATTATTGGGAAAACAGCAGCAGATCAGATAAGAAGAGGTTGCATGTTTTCTTCTATGCAGAGCGTGGCAGAACACCTTCAGTAAACAGCTGGTGCCAGAAAACATGGTTTAGATTCATCTAAAAGCAAATCTAGGTCGGGGTGCTATGAGAGCTTAGCTTAAGAAATCAAAAAATATCAAGAGTAGATCTGTAAAACAGAACAGGGTAGCTGTTCCCTGCTTATCCAGCAGCTCAATGTCTAGGGCCTTTTCTTAGGACACATGATAAAGTACAGCTGCTTTTCTTGTCTGAACAGACATTTTCTGGCATTGTTCTTACTGAGGCTTTTTATAATGCACAGCAGCTCAACTGGAAGAGATGGATAAGCTCAATATAGTGGATCAAATCCTGTCAGGCAGAGGTGGGAGCTGAACTTTCATCACTTGCATTGTGAATGAACATAGGGAATACCTTAGGGAATTTGGTACAGGATGAGAGGGGAAAACCAGCTTGTCACCTGTGTATTGTGCTTGTGTTTTGCTTTGGGGTAAATGGTCCAAACTGGAAGGTAAATAATTCATTTGGGGTTGATCAGAAATCCAGCCTGAAATCCTATCTGTTTTCCCCTTGGTTTCACAAGGAAGACCAGACAATTTTAGCTCTGTAAAATTTCAGTACAACTCCTTCCTAATGTGCCAATAACTATTAATGTAGCTTTATTTCTTGCTGTATTTCACTCGAGGCTTGATTTAATATCTCTCACACATGACTTGACTATGTTTAAAATAACTTAATTCTATACAAACATAGCTATTTCCAAAATGGTTCATTCAGATGAATTTTTTTCAGTACGGAATAATTTAAGTGATCAAAACACATTCTTTGGCTCTGAGCCAAGGCGTCTAAACTAGGAGACTTAATAGTTTGTATTTCCAGACCCAAATGAACTGTGATATGAAATTGTCAGATGCTGCTGTGGATTGTCTTGGGCTCCTTGGGAATGAAACGTGTTTTAAATGAGAACAGGGATTGCTGGAGGAGGTCTCATGTTCATCCATAGTATTGCCAAGATAAGCAGTTTTGTACTGAACTGAAAGATCTTGGGTTTGAAATTTCTCACTAATTCACTGCAGACTGAAAGCTGCCAGACACAAACTGTGAGGAGGTGGTTTTCAGAGCAGAGAAGACTTGGCCTTCGAGGTCTCCCGGTGGAGTCTGGCTTCTGATCTGTTAAAGTTTGCTCTTGAGGAATGAAAGTTATCCTCATCCATGCTGGAGGATGATTGCATTGGTGTTACCTGAATTTTCCTGTCTGCTCCCCTGAGAGTTAATTCACATCTTAGTGGAGTTTGGGCAGTGAAAATATCAAAGCGTGTGGCATAAGGAAGCAAGAAATGTGAGGCGTACAAAACACCGGACTGGAAGGCATCTACGCAGACACCTGTGGTATTAGGGGTCTTCTGAGGAGAACGCCTATCTATTAACCAGTGCCTCTTTGCCACAAGAAGAAAGAAAGGATGCATCTGTAGTTGAAGGCAACAAGGTTGTCTCTGCCTCTGCATTCATGAGCACTGCAGAGGATCAGTGTTTCTCTGGCCAGTGAGTGTTGCTGCGTGGAGCAGAGTTTTCTGGGTTACTAGGGTGTAGAGAAGACCGTGCAGAAGTCTGATTCCTAAACAGTGGGATCCACCTGGCACTGAACTATTTTAACTAGGAGATGGATGTCCCAGGCACAGGAATCCTTGTCAGGTGATTATTCTGGTAGAGCATGACAATCCTGCCCTCCATAGCGTAACAGCAAAAAGGCTAGGGGGGCGAAGGAGCTAGTCGGAGGTGTAATGTGTGTGATTAATGACTGAATGCATTGAGTGGACATAACCTGAACACGAATGGTCTTTCACTAAACATCCTAGTAGGTCTCTGCAGAGGCAGGCTCAAAACCAGACCTAGCTGTGAGTGTGGGAGATTTTGTGAATATAGACCCTAGCATGGCAGTGTCAAAGGCTAGAACTCCTGGGCACTACTGAAAATATATGCTGCTTTAATACAAGCAATACACATTTGGTGTTGCCTGCACTCGAGCTGTTCTTCAAGGAGTAAAGGATAGCTGATTTTGGGCACATCTGTTCCCTGCATTCATGCTGATTCCTGAAATGGGTGGCAAAAGAGTAGGTATTTCCTACAAAGCTAAAAACAGGAGAGTTTTTCTTTCCCAGCCCTTTTGCACAACTGGTGACTAGCATGTCTGCTGATAAAATAGACAAAAAAAATTGGGGGCGGAGGGCTGCTGAGCTGGGTCCTGCACTCAGACATCACAGTTGAAGGATACGTACTGGCAATTGTACACTGTGGGTGGTGATGAGACTTGGTGCTTCCATTGCACAAGAGATTTTTCCTGTTCTGGTACTTAGCAAGATGGAAGTCAAAAGCATCCTGCTAAAGGGATGAAACTGTTTTGGGTTTGAAGAAGTATTTCCACTTTAATTTGTATATCCTATATACGAATTAATTAGCTATATGAATGTAGAAATACATGGAAGTGCTTCCTTTAAACTGCTTTCTTAAAAAAATTTAAAGTGAAATCAGTATCAGAAGTAGAGGAGGTTTTTATTCCTCATCTCCCATGTTTCCATTTCCCCAAGCCCTGCAGCAGTTCCTGAGATATCTGTTTCCCCTTGCAAGTCTGTGTGACCTGTGGAGAGCAAGCAGTTCTGAAATGTTGGAAGCGAAGGGGGTTTGTGCTGCCAGTGTTGGTTGATGTAGCTGATATTTGCACGAGAAGGAAATAATGACAGATTGAAATGGAGGACAGTGCTGCCTGTCAGAGTATGAGTTCTACAGGCAGTGAGGCGCTCATTTCTCAAGTGTGAGTCTTAAGCTTTTGTAGCTTAGGCATAAGGCCATGTCTTGAGGAAATCTGTCTGTATACAGTTCAAGAAAGCCGGCGGTTATGAAACGAGCACTGTTGCCTCAATATCTGCAGAGTCAGCCGTGTGTCGTCAGGGTTGTGCTGCGCGTTCTCTGTGTCAAGAGCAATGGAGGGTTGTTGCTCTGATTGCCGTTCAGGTAGAAGCCCACTGTGGTGGGGATAGCTGAAGCACAAGGAACCAGTCTGATACAGGCTGATGACAGGGGCTCAGGCTGGAGAGCAAAAGCTCCCCAGTGAGGAGAGCAAAGTCAGATGCTAAAGCAGAACCTTTAAAACATGAGAGGTGGCTAGCTAAGGAGGGTCAGAGGCATATTGCTGTGGCGGGCTGTTCTGGTTAGCCAAGGGGCTTGCTTTCAAGGGCAGCAATTGGCTGCCCATGATGTATGCTGCAATTCCATGAGCTGGGACTGTGAACGACTGAGATGAGGATGAGAATGATCCATGGGAGGCTTCAGCATGTTAAAGAAACCGAGGCAGGACAGTCCCACTGGTCTTAGGTTTTTATCTGAATCTCTGCATCTGTTAAACCCTCAGGTGTAATGGATAGTGTATACAGTGAAGGTCTAGATGGCAAGAAATGAAGGCCTCTGTGGAACCAGTTGAGCTCTGGTGTGTTTGTATTGTGTGCTAACTGCAACTTGCAGTTTCCAAAGAAAGTAATCTTGGCCATCCTGGGCTTTCAGACTATCAACTGCCCTACAGTCTGTTTTGCAGAGCCTTGCCATCAGTCACTGAGCCAGTCTAGTGGGGAGACAGCTAGATTTGGAGAAAACTTGGACTGTGCATTGCCAGAATGTAACCTGGCCACAATAAAGCAGACACAACAGAATGAGAGGTACTAGGCTTCTCCATAGCATGTGACTTTGAAGCAGAAGGCTTGATGCTGGTCACCTGTCCTGTCTTATTTGGTAATGCTAAGCTGCTGCTTGTGACCACCTGCAGTTGTGGCACTGGCTGAATCTACCCTGTTTAACTTTTTCTTTCCAGTATGCCACCTCTCTGAGTGGGTAAAAACTTGCCTGCTTCCCTGCTTAAGCAATAGACTGGGACACCTGCCAGCACTCTCACTAGCCAAAACCAAGCTTTTATGTGAGGAGATTAAACTCCGAGTTGCTTCCAACTTCCCTGTCACTTGCTGAGCACACCCTCACTGTGTGCAGACCTCTCAGCTGCTTCCTCTGTGGCTCTCTTTTTTTTCTTTTTTTTTTTTTTTTTCTTTTTTCTGGTTTGCCATGCTTACCATCTCTGTCTTGTAGCTTTGCTCAGCTTTCTTGCCCTCAGGGCAGAGTGTATAACCCCATTCTGCTCTCCCACCACTTCACTGTCTTTTGCTCTCTTGGATTTGTGCATCATACCCTTGCCTTCACTGTTGATCTGCCCCCTCAGCTCATTTCCTAAGATGGAGCTTCTGCTGGTATCCTGTTCTGGGTATCCTGTTCTGCTTTCACTGTCATTTCCTCTTTGCCACCTTGTAGTCAGAAAACCTGGAAAGACTTACTCTCTCCACCTGTCCTTCTGCCCCTACCTGCCCCTGTTTTCTCAGATGTTTCTCAGAAACAGCTGTGCCATAGGCCTGAAAAGGGGAAAATAGCATTTAGTGTGTCTGGTCCACAGCAATACAAACATGGATCAGTGGGTGTAAAACAACATGGTGGCTAGCCAGCTCAGTCCCTCCTCTCCAGAGCTGGCTGCTGCCATTTGTCACTGAAGGCACCTTTAAGAGATTATCCCATGTGTTTTTCTGATACCCTCTTGTCGTGGTTTCAGGTCAGCTCAGTCGGTAACAAAGCACCACGAAGCCACTCGCTCACCCCCCACCCCCTCGCCTGGCCACGTTGGGATGAGGAGAAAATCCAAAGGCAGGCTTGTGGGTCGAGACAAGGACTGGGAGGGATCACTCCCCACTTATGGTCACGGGCAAAAGACAGGCTCAACTTGGGGAAGAAACAAAATCAATTTCATTGACTACAAATCAAAACAAAAACAAAACACAAGGGTATTAGGAAGGGAAACCAAACATCAGAACAACCTCCCCCCACCCCTCCCGCCTTCCCGGCTCAGCTCCACTCTCGATGATTTCTACCTCCTCCCCCCGTTGGCGCAGGGGAA
>VYZV01029780.1:69615-106246 GCA_013401275.1 Pandion haliaetus | reverse complement strand
GGGTCCGACATTTTGGGGCAGCGAATTCTTCCAGCAACTTCTTAAAGGGGCTGCCTCTGCAGCCCCCCTCCCCTGCCACCAAGGAAAACCGCGCCACACAAACCCATAACACCTCTACTACTGCCAACCATGACGTAGAGACTCGGTGTGTGGCATGACAACAGTTACTACATAGTGTTCTGTGGAATTACTGGGGATCTGAAATAATTGTGCTTAAGGCTTTGCATCATCCTACAACAAAGCTACTGAGGACATGCAAAAAATTCAATTTTCCTAATATTCTCTTGCTTAATGCTGCACAGGAGGACATAAGTGGAGTAGAAAGGCTTATGCGCCTTTGTCCATGTGTGAGACAAGTTCCCAACCCTTTTACAGGTCTGCTGTTGACTTTCAGCGAGCACTAAGTCTTGGTCTTGTTGCCATATCACTTTTACACATGAGCAGCTATTTCCTTCCCCTCTGACAGACTGTCTGGCAGGAGACAGGATCTAGTCTCTTACAATGTATGTGTGGTTTTGGTGCAATAAAACCCAAACCCTGTAAGGGATCAATAAATGTTACTATTCATATAGAATCATAGAATCATTTAGGTTGGAAAAGACCTTTAAGATCATTGAGTCCAACCATCAACCATGCCCACTAAACCATGTCCTGACGTGCCTTGTCTATGTGCTTTTGGAATACCTCCAGGGATGGTGACTCCACCACTTCCCTGGGCAGCCTGTTCCAATGTCTGACAACCCTTTCAGTAAAGAGATTTTTCCCAATATCCAATCGAAGCCTCCCCTGCTGCACCTTGAGGCCATTTCCTCTCTTCTTATCACTAGTTACTTGATAGAAGAGACCAGCACCCACCTCACTACAACCTCCTTTCAGGTAGCTGTAGAGAGTGATAAGGTCTCCCCTCAGTCTCCTTTTCTCCTGGCTAAACAACCCCAGTTCCCTCAGCTGTTCCTCATCAGACTTGAGCTCCAGGCCCCTCACCAGCTTCGTTGCCCTTCTCTGGACACGCTCCAGTGCCTCCATGTCTTTCCTGTAGTGAGGGGCCCAAAACTGAACACAGTGCTCAAGGTGCGGCCTCACCAGTGCCGAGTACAGGGGGATGATCACTTCCCTGCTCCTGCTGGCCACGCTATTTCTGATAGAGGCCAGGATGCTGTTGGCCTTCTTGACTGCCTGCACACACTGCTGGCTCATATTCAGCCGGCTGTCAACCAGCACCCCCAGGTCCTTTTCCGCTGGGCAGCTTTCCAGCCACTCTTCCCCAAGCCTGTAGCGTTGCGTGGGGTTGTTGTGACCCAAGTGCAGGACCCGGCAGTTGGCCTTGTTGAACCTCATACAGCTGGCCTCAGCCCAATGATCCAGCCTGTCCAGATCCCTCTGCAGAGCCTTCTTACCCTTGAGCAGATCAATCCTCCCTCCCAACTTGGTGTCATCTGCAAACTTACTGAGGGTGCACTCAATCCCCTCGTCCAGATCATTGATAAAGATATTAAAGAGAACCGGCCCCAGTACTGAGCCCTGGGGAACACCACTTGTGACCTGCTCCCAACTGGATTTAACTCCATTCACCACAACCCTCTGGGCTCGTCCATCCAGCCAGCTTTTTACCCAGCGAAGAGTACACTTGTCTAAGCCATGTGCCACCAGCTTCTCGAGGAGTATGCCATGAGAGACAATGTCGAAGGCCTTACTGAAGTCCAGGTAGACAACATCCACAGCCTTCCCCTCATCTACCAGGCAGGTTACTTGGTCATAGAAGGAGATGAGGTTGGTCAAGCAGGACCTGCCTTTCATGAACCCATGCTGGCTGGGCCTGATCCCCTGGTTGTCCTGCAGCTGCTGTGTGAGCACACTCAAGATGAGCCGCTCCATAATCTTCCCCGGTACCGAGGTCAGTCTGACAGGCCTGTAGTTCCCCGGATCCTCCCTCTGACCCTTCTTGTAAATGGATGTCGCATTGGCAAGCCTCCAGTCGTCTGGGACCTCTCCTTTTGACCAGGACTGCTGATAGATGATGGAGAGTGCCTTGGCAAGCTCCTCCGCCAGCTCTCTCAGTACTCTTGGACGGATCATAGCTTTGAGTTATTTTTAGTTGCTGTGTTATATGGCATCTCTGGTAGCCTAGAGTATCCTTGCTGCAGAAGTTATTTCATCAGTCATGAATTACTACATTTATATTCAGTTTAAGCACCTGTGTAGGCAGTCAGCTGCACTTGAAATCTGTGTAATATTTCTTGATGGGAAATTGTCTCTACTAGCAATACCTACACAACTCTAGGCTTTTCTCAGGGATGTATGTGAGGCAATGGAGGCAAGTGAAAACACAGGAAATTCTGACTAAATATAAAGAAAAAGCTTTTGCCGTGAGAGTGGTCAGAGACTGGACCAGGACTCCTGAGAGACTGGGAGATCTTTGTCCTTGGAGATTGTCGTGGTTTCAGGTCAGCTCAGTCGGTAACAAAGCACCACGAAGCCGCTCGCTCACCCCCCACCCCCTCGCCTGGCCACGTTGGGATGAGGAGAAAATACAAAGGCAGGCTCGTGGGTCGAGACAAGGACTGGGAGGGATCACTCCCCACTTATGGTCACGGGCAAAAGACAGGCTCAACTTGGGGAAGAAACAAAATCAATTTAATTTACTACAAATCAAAACAGAAACAAAACACAAGGGTATTAGGAAGGGAAACCAAACATCAGAACAACCTCCCCCCACCCCTCCCGCCTTCCCGGCTCAGTTCACTCCCGATGATTTCTACCTCCTCCCCCCGGCGGCGCAGGGGAATCGGGGATGGGGGTTGAGTCAGCTCGCCACACATCGTCGTTGCCGCTTCTTTCCTCAGGGGGAAGATTCCTCTCTCGTTCCCTGCTCCAACGTGGTTCCTTTCCGCGGGCTGCAGTTCCTCACAAACTTCCCTGGCGCGGATCCTTTCCGCGGGCTTCAGTTCTTCCCGAACTCCCCTGGCGCGGGTCCTTTCCGCGGGCTGCTCTCCCGTCTCACACTGCTTCAGCGCGGTTTTTACCATGGGGTTACGGCCACCTTCGGGAGCCTCCGCTCCACCGTTCACCCCCCTGGGCTGCAGGGCCATCAGCCTCCTCAGGCGCCTCCTCCTCCCCCTCCACTTCCATGATTCCAGTGTCGGCAGCGATGTTCCTCTCAGGTTTCCCCCCCCCACACTACCGGTTCCCCTTCTTAAATATGTTTCCCAGAGGCGCTACCACCGTCACTCCCCGCCTAGAGGCGGGTCCGACATTTTGGCGCGCGGGTCCGACATTTTGGGGCAGCGAATTCTTCCAGCAACTTCTTAAAGGGGCTGCCTCTGCAGCCCCCCTCCCCTGCCACCAAGGAAAACCGCGCCACACAAACCCATAACAGAGATACTAAAAACTTAATTGGACAAGGCATGGAGCAAGCTGCTGTAGTGAGATCTGGTTTGAGCAGATCAGACCCACAGGGTCCAGAGGTCCTTCCCAACCTACCTCATTCTCTGAGGTTTGTCAGCTGAGCTAAGCTGTGCCAGGTATGATTTGGTTCAGGATGCGCTATTGTCTTTGTAATAGTTGAATTTCTCCATGTTTTCTTCAATGCAGATAGTGATCCAGATGGACAGAGCAACGAAGCGTATAGAACCATGGAAGATAGCAGTCATTGTTGTGTCGGTGATAGTAGGCTTAGCCTTCATCATTGGCTTGATTACGTTTTTTTTGTGCCATGGTAAGTGCACCGCTCTTTTTGTTGTCACAAGTCTTCAGGAATCTATTGTGTTTCACTTGTCTGGTGATTTAGGTATACAATTCACCCCTGGTATAGAATCCCCATGAGAACTTACTAGACCCTATTCAAGATCTGAATTGATTCGAAAACCTGCAAGAATACTTCAAATATCATTTACTTGAAGCAGGGATTTAAGTTTTGTCCCTCTTTTTGTTTCTTGTCTTGGCCTGGTGCCTCCACTGGTATCCATGGTTAATTAAAAGGCTAGCAGTCATATTCTGTGTAAGCCAGGGGTGCGGCTAATATTCAGGCTATGCATAGTAAGCTTGGTCTTGAACAGGGTTTTTTCAGAGACTGAACCTGGCACCTCTAACTGAGGTTATTCCAGAGAGAGAGAGAGGACAGAGTTTTAGGCTTTTTGGAACCCAGGAGTCGGTCCTGGTTGCTAAGGGCCCAGTTTTGGTAGTGGATGAATGAAGCTAAGCCATTCCATTCCCAGTCTCTGAGATACCAGTGTGAGGGGTTTTGAAATGCGTTCCTGCTGGGATGAAACTAATTGCATTGCTGTCTCAGCTCACCGAGAGTCGATGAGGCTGTGGCTTGCATTAGGACTTAGACAGAGCAGTGGCAGAGCTACAGCTTAGCTTTACTTTTTGCTAACTCTGTGTAATGGGGCCCCTCTCTGCCATTCACGCAAGAGCCAGATTTTAAACTTAATCTGACTGCTGAATGGATGCAAACAGCTCTGGGCCACCTGCCTGTCAGAGGGGCAGGGACATGCCAGGGTGCAGCTAGGGAGGAGTGAGTGTGTCTACTGAGTCAGAAGGGACATATGTGGGCTGGTGTGTCGTGCTGTGCTCGCCTCAGGCTGATGAGAAGATGGTCCCCAGAGAAATGTTGTAGTGGGTGTAGTTTAGAGCTACTTGGGATGGTCCTCAAAGTAGAAATGAGCCCCTAGCTGGTCCATGGAGCAACAAGATGGTCCAGAGCCCCCTGTTCCCAAAGTGCTGCTAAAGCTGTAATTCCACAGCTGACAGGTTCACAGCCAGAGCCTGGGAGCCTTACTTGTGCCATGCTCTGTGAGGTGCCGTGCATATCTGAATTGTACTGAAGCAGATCAGCCACCTTTCCTTTTCTTCTCCTCCTCTGTAGATCAGGATCGATACTACAATGCATCTTTCCTAATCACCAATGTCAAGTACGACCCTCAGTACAAAAGGCAAACCACGGAAGAGTTCAGGCACCTGAGCCAAGAGATTGAAACCATGGTAAGCTAAAATGTTTCTCTGTTTCTGCCTGACCTATGGTGAAGAGTCCTGCGATTTTGTGATTGGAAATAAAGAGTCAGAGGTGATTGTGCCTCATCCTTATGTGGCTGACCTTACCTTTCACACCTTGCTGTAGTGGGTTAAAGATGCATTGCTGACTGTGCACAAGCAGATGGTAAGCACAGGTGCTGTTTGTTCCAGCAGCCCTGTAGTGGAACAGGCACCCACAGAGCAGAACGGGCAGCAAAATCAGCCAACTCAGCTGTTTATTTTGGTTCTTCATCCTCTGATGGAAATGTAGCGGTAGCTTTGGTGTAGAGGTGGAGATCTGAAAGCATTTTCTAGTGTTTCAGAGACTCATGAGACAGTTACATCTTGAGAGCATGTACCTATTACAGGTGTATTTTAACACACTCTTTTCCTTTAACAGATATCTGCAGTGTTCAAGGGGTCCTTTCTAAGGAAAAGGTACATTAGGTCCCATGTTGTCAGTCTAAGGTAAGTAATGTGAAAGTCAGAAATACGCAGGGATGTGATAAATATCCTTTCTTCCTACCTCTTGACCATATTGAGTGTGCCTGGTTGTTTATGCTTGGATTAAGCAGGATGACTAAGTCTTGGCTGGTTGTTGCTCTCCTTTGGTGCTTACAACACTGAGGACTCAGTTAGTTACCTTCAGAGGTCAGCAAGGAAGAGAAATTTGGCCTTATACTTCTGCAGATTGATTACCTGAACACCAGCTGGTTGTGGCTGTGATGCAGTAACTGAATTACTAGATGATCCCAGTCTTCACTACTAGTTAAAGGCTTGAGAGATGCAGAGTCAGCTCTTTATTCCACTTAATGCTTCCTGTGAAAGCTCAGGCTGGTATTTACCCCTCTGCATGGTGTACAGCAAGAAGTGACTGTTCTTTTCCCTCAATGAAAAGGTCTGAAGGAATAAATGTTTCCACTGTGAGATACCTGGATACAGAGTTGAGGGAAGGAGGCAGGTGGGACATAGAGGTATAAAGGTCCTGCGTGAGAGCTTTTAAGTCTTTCTTCTCTGCAGTAATTATTTATCACTCTCAGTGATAAGAGCCATCGCTTCTCTCTCCTTCACATCACTTTGGTTTGGACTTTTATTTCTGTAAGGCTCGGTTCTGCTTTGGCATATTTTTCCCTAGACAACAAAGAATGCCAAACTTCTTACAAGTGTCCTTCTTCACAGCACTTCTGGGCTTTCTTGCCTTTACCTGTTTCTAGATGGGATGAGTCGTTGCCTTAAACTGTTCTACATTGTTTTCTGCTGCTGGTTTCTTCCACAAGCCTTCCATACTGTATGTCAACTGAAATTACAGAACTTGGGAGCTAAACTTCAAGCAACTTCTTTACACCTTTTAGGTTGAGCAAACAGTGCATCTCTTCCAAGCTTGTTTTTACTACAGATACCTTGTGCAACTAGGCACTGGACCAGCCTAGCTGCATCTCTGCTGTCTTTCCCTCTAGGCTTCAGTTTGTTTTCCTTTAGAGCAGTAGTCTAAAATATTGGGCCTAATATTTAATACTGACATTCAGGGATCATGCCTTGCTCTGCTAACTCAAATTATTGAGATTTTTGTCTCTAGAGACAATGAAGCTAACTGGGCAATAAATGGACAAGTGTCTTAAATGGAAAGAAATGCCAAGAGACGTTTTTAAGTTCTGTGGCGCTAAACTGGGTCTTTTGAATGGCTGTTAGGAATGGCCCTTCTCTTGAAGGGTTTGAACTTGCTGTATCGTTCCTACTGCCATCTGTGTCCTACTGACTATGAGCTGCATGGAGGCCAAAGGGAGTGATCCCTCCTCTCTTCAGCTGTACTGCTTATAACAGTTCCCAGAAAATTCCCTCTTATCATTGTTATAGCGAGAACCAAGCCTTTTGCTGCCTGCTGACATGTCATCATCTTCCTTTACCTGTGCACAGCTATGCTATTTGTCCTATACATCTGTGCAGACCAGACCTGTTCTCATATAAAGGAGGCAGACAGTGCAAAGCAGAACAAAGAGGATCAGTGGGCAGAGAGAGAATGACATGACTTTGGTTTTTTTTGGTTTGCAGCCCAGATCCTGGAGGAGTGCTTGCATCTGTTGTTCTGGTATTTAAATTTGCCTCAGCTGACAGTAAGGCAATGAGCTGGGGTCATGTCAACAGCGTGTTACGCAGAAGGCTGAAAACAAGCTCCACATTCTTGAATGTTGACCAGTCTACCCTTAGACTCACAGGCAAGTGCCTTAGGTTTGTGTTTTTAGCTTGGAATTTGTTCCTTGTACTTTGCTGTTCTTAGTGTAATGAGTTTCACTTTGGTATGCAAATATGGGCTATTCCTGTTTTCTTCTTTTGCCTTCTCAAAATTGTGTGTTATGGCTGACAGCCTGGGGACTTGGAAGAAGTAGCATGAAAAGAACTAAAGCATACTGGCACTGATTTATAGTGTGAGCTCTCCTCTATGCATCAGAGGCTCTCTCTGTGTGACCTAGCTCTGTTGAATGAGATAGTCCCCCCTGCCCAACTCATCAAAAAAAGGCCCAGCTTTGTGACCATGGGTTCACAGATTGCTTTAAGGCACACAGTGAACTGGACAAGAACTTGTATCACCGGGAACTAAAATGCAGACTCCTCAAGCTATTAAAAAAATGCAAGGCTGAGATGGTTCCCTTCTCTGCCACCTGCCATTTCCTTTGCTTGACAGATTGCTGTAGCAAGTGTTCATAACAAACCCCTGAGGTTCCCTGGGCAGTAATCCACTCCCGTGAATCTGTCGCTGGTTACTATCAGAATCTGGCAGAGGGTTTTTTGCAGGAAAGAAACATTACAGTTTACCTCCAGTCAATCCCAATATTGATCATTTTTGAAGACTGTTTTGACCACCTTGCCATAATACTGAACCTGAAACAAATCCATGTAGGTTTTTATATTGTGCACAGCTGCCTGCACATGTAGATGTTACCTGGACCTATTTGCAGTCATCTGCTGCTTTTGTTAGCTCTGAGCTAAGGCAAGAAAGATGTATCCTTTGGCCTTGCACTTTGAGTGAGGAACAGAGGCTTAACTGAACTTCTCCAACAGAGCAAATTACTCCTTTTACCATATTGTCACTCCACGCAGCAATGCAACCCATTTAATTTGTGTTTGCTGGCTACAGGGAGGGAGTCTGCTAGGTCACGTAGCAGTATGAGATATACTCACTGTGGTGTTTGCTTTTCATTTCAGAGTTGAATAAGGAAAAAGGAGATAACCTTTTAAACAACTGTAAGTACAAATGCTTCATAGAAAAGGTCCAGGGACATGGTGCTCTAGATTTTGTGTTTGCAAGATTCTTATGCTTTTGAGATGCAAGTTGAAAAAATAACTTATTAAAGATACTAGAGGGGTAGACAGTGCATGAACTAGGGAAGATGTCAGCTCATTTTCTTGCAGTCAGGCTGGCTCTGTAGTGTTTGCAAAATCAGGCATTGTGACTTTGTGGTGGTAAGCACTTGCTTTAATGTTGGTTATGGGAAGTAGTGGTGTGTAGGTGAGCTGCTGTTAGTGAGCTTTGTACAAGGACTGCAGTTGCTGTGGGCCAAGGTCCTTGCTGGAATCCTTCAAAAAACATTTTCCCTTCTGCCCCCTCCTCCCTGCAGAAAGGTTTGACAATAGATGTCTGTCAGATTTGAGCTAAATGTTACGATATACTGGGGAAGGCCAGAAGGCGGGAGAGGGAGAAGACCTGTCCGCAGTGAGAGCAAGGCAGTGGCACAGCCCTGGAGAGGGGCAGATTCTCAGTTCCTCTCCTGTTCTGTGCTCCCCCGTGAGTTCTCAAAGTTCCTCTGGAAACAGGGGGACAGCATAAGTCCCCTCCCAGGGGACTATATCATTCCCCTGCATGGTCTCGGAGCCTTTGCGTGTTAGCTTTCCATCTTTAAATGGACTCAGAATTAACTGGTTTGGATGTAACTTTTTTCAGCTGAGTAATACATGGGTGCTGTTGACACAGTGGCTGTAAGTAAACTGTTGGAGGAAGAGGACACAATTTTTTGGTGCTGTTGTCAAGGCTGACCTGGAGGTGACCTGACAAAATCCTTTCTTTGTTTGCTTAGTTTGTGGGTGGGGTTTTCGTTTGGTTTTGTGTTTTTTTACAAACTAGCCTTCAGCAAGTCTGTGACGCTTAAAGCTATACTATGTTGGTGTTGCCTTTGCTACACAGGTGGGATATTACAAAAAATGGGAAGATTGCCTCCACTGAGTTCACAAGTGACGTGCAGTGTCTTGTCTTGTGCATATTTTGGTGGTGATGTGTGTATTAAACCTTAGAGCTGCCCTGGTGTGGTGGTTGTTTATGTGGGGCTTCCTCCATATTTTCATACTCAATTTTTAAGAAGTCTTTTTAAAGAAACCCAAATTAAAGATGTTCTTTTTTTTCATACAGTACAAAGAGAGGTTTAGTCTTTAGATGTAACTTACATGCCGTTATTATAAAAGCTATATGAATATAAGTGCTTATGTCAATTATCAGTGCATGTCTTTGTGCCTAATAATCTGTGTGTGTACCCGTATGCACAGACACACTAATGGCTATGGATGTTACCTTTCCCTCTTGTTGTGGTTTAACCCCAGCCAGCAACTAAGCACCATGCAGCTGCTTGCTCACTCCTCCCTGCTCCCAGTGGGATGGGCAGGAGAATTGGAAGAAAAAGTGAACCTCATTGGTTGAGATAAGAACGGCTTAATAAAGAAAATAAAATAAAATAATAAAATAATAGTAGTAATGAAAAGGAATATAACAGAGAGAAATAAAACCCAAGAAAAAAACAAGTGATGCACAGTGCAATTGCTCACCACTCGCTGACCGATGCCTGAACAGTGATCTGCCCCTCCTGGCCAGTCTCCCCCCAGTTTATATATACTGAGCATGACGTCATATGGTATGGAATATCCTTTGGTTAGTCTGGGTCAGCTGTCCTGGCTATGCTCCCTCCCAGCTTCTTGTACACCTGCTTGCTGGCAAAGCATGGGAAACTGAAAAATCCTTAACTTAGGACAAGTGCTACTTAGCAACAACTAAAACACCAGTGTGTTATCAACATTATTCTCACAGTAAATCCAAAACACTGCACTGTACCTGCTACTAGGAAGAAAATTAACTCTATCCCATCCAAAACCAGGACACCTCTGTACAGCTCTGGTCAAATATCAAACAAAGCAAGGTTTGTAGAGGCAATTTTTTTTTTTTTTTTAAACTAGGTAAACAGTTACAACTGGGGAAAATAAACAGTGTCTCAGATATAGAGCCTTCAGTTCCTATGGGAGTACATATAGGCTTGTGTGTCTGAAAAGTGGCTTAATGGAAAAAGTAGTGACTCTTCTACCAATCTTCTTTGTTTACCCCACAAGTATCCTGAGATGTTTGTGACCATGACACTCGGTTTCCCTGCTATTGGAGGCACTGCTTTAGGTGAAGGCTGTCGCTTGACACCCCTGCCCTGTACACCTGTGCCTGCAGCCATGAGGGCCTTTCTGAAAGCAACACCCTGATTTCCCTCAGTCGGCTAAAGCAGAGCTGCCTTTGCTTTGACAGGCTGTGGAATACGAAGACAGACGTTCTCCTTCACAGGAGTGGAGAGAATAATTGGTGGGCAGCGTGCACAGGACGGGGAATGGCCGTGGCAGGCTAGTATTCAGCTTGATGGGACCCATCGCTGTGGTGCGTCAGTGATCAGTAATACGTGGCTAGTGACTGCAGCCCACTGCTTTAGAGGGTAAGTCATCAGCACCTTTCTGATCCTACAGGCTTTAGGACTCTTGGGTGCTCTGACCTTTCATGGCCCACTAACATCTGTATCTGCTGAATGATAATGAAGTTTGGCTCTTCTCTGTCCCTTAGGCAAACGTGGCCACATTGCGTTTTGATGCTTAAATGGAGAGCTAAGCTCCTTTGCGGATCTTGTTTTGTGTGGCTGTGACATAACCTCAAATATCTTACAGAGGAAGAGATCCTCGGAGGTGGACTGCCAGCTTTGGAATTCTGCTGAGACCTCCAAAACAGAAAAAATTAGTCCGGAGAATTATCATTCATGAAGGATACAGTGACTTTGTCCTTGATCACGAATATGATGTGGCTGTTGTGGAACTTGCTTCTGCTATTGAGTTCACGAGTGATGTGCACAGTGTCTGTCTTCCTGAAGCATCTCATGTTTTCCCAGAGAACACTTCCTGTTTTGTCACAGGTTGGGGAGCTTTGAAGAATGATGGTGAGTGTCTCTTGCCTTCCCGTGCCTTGTCACACGTGTATCTGAGAAGACTGCTGTTAGTTTTATGGGTTTTTTGTTTATTTTGGGCTCCTTAGACTTGGTGATTGATACGTGCATGTGCTAATGATACCCTTATGGACTTAGTTTGCTGCTTTTTTTTTGGCTTGGCCAATGGATTGGAATATGGGGGCAAGACCCTACAGGTTAGCCGTACAGGAGTAAGAGCAGCTGTTTTTTGTTGCTGCATGCATTGTGCTGGTTGAATATATTCTGTTTTTCATTCCCACTGGCCCAGTCCCTCTGGGTTTAGCTCTGATGTGAGTTCCTTCTCCATTCAGCTTTGTCATAGATGTATCATGACAGTTTTCATCAGTTGTTCTTTCTTTGGTCATAAAGCAGGCTTCATCCAAAGACTTGAGTGAGCTTCATTCGAATTAGTCCATGTCAGTGAGGTTAGAGTTGATGCGACTATAAATCTGCTTATGAGAACCATTGAACTATATAGGTTGTGTTTCATGGTAGACTCTTGGGGGGTGTAGTGATTGTCCAAAGCTGCATTGCAGTTAACCAAATGGGTCTTTCCAATGATATCAAGGACATATCTTGTAGCCTACAGTTGAATTCAACACTGAAACATGTACAAAAATTCCTTTGTCTGTTATGCTAAAGAACATCTGGTGAGGTTGAAAGATGGAGAACAAGTGAATGACTTAAGGGGGGGAAAAACTGTCTTCTTCCTGAGACATTGTTTGGGTAGCTCCCTTCATTGCCTGGAGTGGCAGAAAAACTGTAGGAAAATCTGGCTACTCCTAATCCCTGAGTGTTTTAGGTTGCATACCCTCTCTGCAAATTCTAATGCCACTTTTCCTTCTAGGCTACAGTGTTAATCAGCTTCGACAAGCAGAAGTGAAAATTATAAGTACTGCGACTTGTAATAGAAGACAAGTGTATGGTGGAGCAATAACACCTGGAATGTTGTGTGCTGGATACTTGGAGGGGCAGGTGGATGCCTGCCAGGTAAGTCTTTTCGTAGGTAATAGTAAAAAGGAAATAGGTGGGGTGGGTGGTGGTGTTTCCTAGAAATAAAATATACTTTGAGGAGTCTTGATTAAGTTTATGGGGTACAGTATCTTGAGAGATGTAAATAAAGAGCTTCATGGCTCATGGGCTGAAGTCTGCACTTAGGTGCTTGGGGTTTATATATAATGCACATGTGAGAGAATACAGGTGTGAGGGTGTGGAGTGCGAGAGACTGAATTAGACATAGGCTGTCAGCCTCTGTCTTGACAGTAAACTGTGTGGAGGTTGAATTATAGCTGTGATCTAGAGACAAACATCTGTCAGTTGTTAACAGAACAATTTGAGGCTTGCTGCATTAGTGAGGTGAACACTGTTTACTTTGTTCCTGCCTGTTGACATTTTTCTCCTTAGGGTGACTCTGGTGGGCCACTGGTGCATGCAAACTCCAGAGGAATCTGGTATCTTGTGGGAATAGTGAGCTGGGGAGATGAATGTGGCAAGCCAAATAAACCAGGAGTGTACACGCGAGTGACTTACTATCGAAACTGGATCAACGCCAAAACGGGCATCTGAAACCTGCAGCGGGTTAAGTTTTGTGGGCTCTATGTGGCTATTCCTCTGACACATTCTGCTCTGTGGTTACCCTCTAAACAGCTGCTGGCTTAGCTTGTGGTCATGTATCAAGTGCCAGCAAGCTTGGAGTGGTCTAGGACTTGAAATTGGTTTAGCCTACAGCCAGACAGGAACAGACTCGATCCACGTGACAGCTGTTTGTTCAGGAAGTACTTTGTCAAAGGGACAATGTCTCTGTCTATATGCAATCTACTGACCCTTTTTTCTCTGTGGCCAAATGTCTTGGCCCCTACTTTTATACCCAGGCAAAGTGTATGAGCCCAAACAATCATTTACGAGCATCTAAGATGAGTTATAACTAAAAAGTGGCCCACCTGTTTGCTGTGTGCTCCCGAGGCCCCATCTATCTGTAGACCAGCTACAATCCAGCCCCTGAGTCCAACGCTGGTGTGCTTCTGAATTCTTCTTGAGCTTTTTCCTGCTTCATTCCAGGGAGCATACTCTAATGAAGAAAGGAAGATGGCTTAGAGAAGTCCTGGTTCCTGATATCACATCAGACTGTTACTTAGGCGAATAGAGAATTTTTCCTTGCTGTGTTGTCCTGAAAAAGGAATCAGTGGAAAACACCAGCTTCTGTCCACCTTCTTTGAACAGGTGTATGTATGCCCACCCATCGCTTCATATGAACAGACCCTGCCACAGTGTTTGCTGTGAGAGTGATTGCTGGACTTAAGACTAAAACCCACTTTATGTTCATACCAGCTTGTTGTCATATCAGAGTATTTGGCTGAATTAATTTCCATTTTTAATTTTCCAGATCTTATTGTTCTGAATAAAAGTCCTTGGCTTTTTGTGCAGGATGGAGGATTGTAACATTCTCAGTATGACCACTGCAAAAAAACCCAAACCCTTTAAAACTGCTTATTCTTGTGAATGCTGTTCTCAAGTCTTTATAATTTAATACGTGCATCTTCAGCTGCATCCTAAAAAAAAAAAAAAAAAAAAATCTTTTGTGTTATGGTGGAAATACCTGTCTCCTTCAGAGCAGGGCAGAACTTCTGACTGGCCCAGTAATGTTACGTAAAAGTCTCTCTCTTCTGCCAGAAAGTAAGAATTGTCTCTTGTCTCATTGCCAGACCATAGCTAACTCATTTGATCTTGACCACACAAATTTCATATTCTCTCTGACTTCAAGTTTTCAGGAGCCTATGTTTCCATCTGCTAGGTAGATCTCAAACACTTTCTACACCCCAGCAGCAGAACACACCTAGTCCAGGTGAGGATGCTTTCCTTGGTGTGTCTGCAGACTCTTTCCAACACTTTGTGTGGATGCTGATCCTGACAACAGCAAGTGCTGTGGTCTGAGTTGCTAGATAAGGAGCCGCTCAATTGCTTTCTCTTCTCTCTATGGTCAGAAGAGAAAGAACTCGGCAAAGGAGATACCAGCCACACTGCCAAGACTCAAAGCTTGGTCCAGCATGGCAAGCAAGCAAGAATCTTAATGCCAGGCTAGAAAAAGCAAACAGCAGGCTTTCGGCATGCTCATAGTTAGAAGATGTGTGGGGAAACAAGCCCTCAGTGTTCACAGTTTTAGGATCAAAGTCTTGTCCAAATTGAGTACAAGTCAGTTGACATAGTCAATGGCGGTTCAGGGGATCCCCTCTGGACTATGCAGTTTACTGCAAATGCTGCCAAACAGAGCAGCAATCCATCGAATTAACAGAATTATTTTGATTACGCATCCCGTCATCTGGTTGCTTGTCAGTATAGAGAACAGTGCTTTTTTAGAACCTTGCTGGAGGTACTGGATGTTTGGATGCTCAGAGAAGGTCTGTGTGAAAGACAAAGGGTCTGCAGCTGTTGTGTGTTCTATACTTGTGTATATCAGGAAACCTGGCACTTTAAAAAATTTTTTTCTCAGGGACTTTTTCCTGTGGAATGTTTCAAGTTTCAGAAACAAAACTTGGTGGCTTCATTTCTACATAAGGAGTAAAAAGTGTCAGACTGGTTCCGTAGGCCTGAGTCCAACAAGTCTCATGTTAGTCTCTTAAGAACATGGCTTTGAAGTATATTGCTTGTAGAGGAAGCTTAGAGTGATGTATGACAATTATATGCAAATTTTTTTTCTTGCTGGTAGCAATTGTCTTACCAGGACAGTGAATAAAATTTGATCTTCATGAAGAAAAGCATCATTACAAGATGCTATGGATTTCCAGTTCCCAAAGCACTTTATTCTTGGGTTTTCAAAGGGCATAATGGTTTCCCTATCCTGCTGGATTTCATTTTCACTTGGAAACTTAGTATTTTTAGGCTTGCAAATCTCAGCTATCTCACTGTTTCCCCAAAACAGGTAAGTAGATGTCCAAAAAATTTATTATGCATCTGTGAACTTTCCAGTTGTGCTTATTTGGGGTACAAATATCAGAAAGCCTTAAGCGTTTTGCTCTGTATCAAGGGCCGCAGCAAATACCATTTTCCAAAGTGGTGCACACAACCCTGAAAAAGTGAACTCATCCTTTGCTTAAGGAGCTACCAGTTCTGAGCATCTACTTGGAGAGATACAGTACCTGATCCACCTTAATGCTGAGTGCCAGCACAGTGCAGCCAGGAGGAGTGGGGCTGAAGAGGACCTGACATCTACATAGTGTATGTTTTGGGAGCCTTTATTTTGGACTGCCTTGTGGAGTTTTCGTGATGGCAGCTGGAACTGCTGAAACTTCTGATCCAGTTTCTTCTGGAAGCAATGTAGCTTACATGCTCTGAGGCCTCTTGGTGATGCAAAGCAGTATAAACGGGCACTGTCAAGAAGAGTGCTTGAAAGAACACCCCTCATCCACTGGGAACGTTGGTGCGGGTGGTTGTGATAGGTCTGAATCCCTTGTGGCAAAACTACACTGATGTCAGCATTGTCTGGCTTTTCCTGAGGGGAATTATGGAAACCTGAAGCAATGTAGGCAGCCAAAACGTTTGATTTGGTTTAGGTGGCCTAGCAGATATGTATTTCTTTTAAGCTGCAGACTGACCTGTTTATGAAGCCACAAGCTTAATCTTCTCAGCCATGTTTTCATAGGAATTAACATCTTCACTCAAAGCAGAATGGGATGTATGTAACTATACAATCATGGATGCCACACAGGAATATAATTTATATGTAAATTTAATAAAACCTGTTTAAAATTTCCCTTCTGTTTCATGTACTTATTAATTTCTTGTGTTATGGTAAGCAACAGTAAGATGGGGACTCCTCTGTTTTAGAACGTGTGACACTGATCCTATACCGTGTATTTAGGTACTGGCTCTTATGTAGCCTTAACCATCTGGTTTTACTGACTTGTTAGAAGAGCCTAACTAGAAGAAGAGCATAACTGTTAGAAGAGCAGAAGGCCATCCAGACTTGGACAGAATTTACCCACCTGGCCAGAGGTTGCCTGAATTTGTGTGCAGGCAAACAGGTCTCCTGTCAGCCACTAGAGGGTGAATCGTGTTGTCCAAGAGCCTCAAGTCCTTGGCTGCTGCTGGTGCTGTTTCAGCTCAGTAGAGAGGACCTGGAGGACAAGGCACCATGTCCCTGTTGTCTTGAAGATGCAGGGATGCTGTACGGTTGTCTTGCAAAGTTTGAGGAGACTACAGCCGTACAGCTTTTAGCGTAGGCCTCTGCAGCACTGGGTGAGTTTCAGTCTTTTCCCCCATCAGAAAGTTGGCATCAAATGCTCCCCTTTAAGTATGTTAAGTACAGTATGCTATGGCTGTGAGCAAGGGGCTGAGCAGGTTTTGCCTGCTGCTCTGCCACACCACAGCCAGACCTTTGTCCTGTGGAAGAGCAGATTGGAAGGGCACGTTGTCAGGTATTGTTGGCATCATGGGTCTATTTTCTGTCAGCCTTCTTGCAGACAAGATAGCAAAGAGCAGCAGTGATTTTGAGAATCTTGATAGGATGGGGGGGTTGCAGGGGCATACAGCTGCTGTTTGCTTTGACCTCCCATTTTGACAACTCCTAATGATTCTTGTAGATCGAAGACACCAGATTTCTTCTTATCCCTTTCCCGTCAGGATGGGAAACTTGGTACAAATTGCACCATAATCTGAGCTAGCAGAGCAAGCTCTTGATGAATGAAACGTGCTGGAGTTCTCCGATCCTGTTCTATAATACCTAACAGCCGAAGGGATGGTCTTGGAATTTGAGATTCTCTAATTGGGTAAAAAGGAGTGCAACAGCTTTATTTCAGTATTACACGACATGCCAGGTTGGCTATGGATGGGAAGGTGGCTGTTTATTTGGAAGAACAGTAGTGCTTTTGTCACATTTTACTGGGTCAAAGTGCAAGAAAGGGAGTCTTAGAGAGAGACTTCTTAAAGGACATCATTTTAAGAAATCTGATTTTTAATTTCTTTTTTATGGCTTAGAGAAAACTGCTTTGTGCTGAGTTTCTGACAGAGCACACGCTGTGTATGTGACAAAGCATTTATGAGCATTCAGTAACTGGTAACTGTGCCATGACCCAAGGATACATTCAGCTGGTGTGGTAGTATCTGGCTGGGGAAGCTATGTGGGTGGAGTTTCTGTCAAGGGGTTTGAAGTAAAAAACTGAACAGAAGAATAACCCTCATTCTTCTGGATGTGTGGTTGAACCAGCTATAAAACCTAGCTGTCAATATTTCAGCTTTCTCGGGGTCTTTGATCCATTATTGCTGCAAAGAAAACTTCAAAACTCACGCAGTTAGAATAGTTCAGAAACAAATATAACAAATGGCAGTTAATCTGCTTTATCTTAGGGTAAAGTTTTATTTTTAATTGAACCCATTCTTAAATGACACTTCCTTTGAAGAATATTCTGTTTGCCATTCATTGCTGGTGGCTTTTTCTCAGGTGCAAATAAATTGTTTCTGTAAAGACAGAGAAAAGGCTTTTGGGAACTTGTTATCCAAAAATGCAATTATTTTCTTTTATGTAAGCTTGAGTAGGTCCAAGAAATACATGGCATGTCTCCGATTCACTTGATTAGCTACTTAATTGCTTCCTCCCTCCAGTAAACCTGAAAGGTTGTGCTCGCTACGTTTGTCCCCTCGGCTCCTGTGCTTTCTATCTTCCAGTTGTGCCACTGTGCAATCCCTTCCTTGAGGAAGGGCTTGCCATCAGCCTGGCATCCAGGGCCTGTTTTAACCACAGATGGTTCTTTGTAAGTCAGTACAGTCAGCTGCTCGCAATTGTCACACATCTCTGACTCTCGGGATCACCTGCAGTCGGCAGCCTTTGGAGTCGTGACCCAGACAGTCTGGCACTGTTCTCCAGGCCAGCGGAGATGACCTGCATACCAAGGGGAGCTGTTTCTGGGTTCATTTCTTCCCCAGGGGACAGGCCAGATGGAGGGACTGTACTAGGAAATAATGCCTCCCGTGCTAGAGGGTGGTGAGAACGTAAGAAAAAACTCTTTTACTGTGAGAGTGGTTGAAAATTGAAACAGGTTGGCAGGAGCAGTTGTGGAGTCTCCATCCTTGGAGATATACAAAGCCCAGCTGGACATGATCCTGAGCGCCCTGGTCCAGCTGCCCTTGTTCTGAGCAAGGATTTTGGGCTAGACCATCTCCAGAGTTCACTTCCCACCTCAGCTACTGTGTGATTCTGTTCTCCCAAAGTGCCTAGGAACTTCAGGGAAAGGCACATGGCCATGGCTAAGTAGCGGGTACTGTCTCAGATGAGCCGACTGCCCCTCAATTGTATAAGTGACAGGTGGATGCTCTGGTAGACAACCTAAGGAAGACTGACACCAGGTTGTCTTCATGCTTGACCCTTAGATGCAGTACCCAGCGCTGTTGTCCCCAACTTGTCTGGCACTGTTACCATTGATTGAGTAATCAATGAAAACAGCAGGGCACAGGAGGGAAAACAATCCATTCTGTGCCACCTAGGTAGAAAGCAGGTTACCCAAGAGTGAGCTCAGCCAGAAGGTCTCCCAGGGAGGCAGCAAACCAAGTGGGACCCTCATTTGGTACTGAGCAGTCCTGCCTGAAGCACGCTGCATTTTTCTGTCAGAGTGACTCAGCTCTTGAACTGTGGCTGAAAGGACAGCTGGAGTTGAAATGGCTGCAGGATGGAGGTCTTGGACTTGATTTTCATTGTGTCTGATTTAGTCTATGAAGCCTTGAAGGCTAATGCAGTGTAGATAAATCGGGCACCTGCTCACAAGAATCACTTTTAGGATCTTGCATGCTGCTGCAGAGCAAACTGGAACAGATAATAGCTGTGGCAGAAAGCATCTCAAAGAGCCAGACTCCATTTGGCTCCCGCCAGGCAAGTTAGCTGCTAACAAATGATATGAAATCAAATCCAAGCAAACCATTTTCTGGGGATATATAGGTGTAGGAAAATTCTTGAGTGTGTTGTCTTCTGCAGACCTCTGTGTTAGTGCTCTCAGTAAGTGTCTCTAGCACTTCCGATGTGTGAAACAACGCTGCTGTTCTTTTGTTTAATTTCAGCTGTGCCTGTAGAGGATTTATTTTATCTTAATGTGCCTTATTTCTTTGTAGGCCTAGTCCAATCCATATAAAGATCTCCTGCCTCTTTGGAGATGCTGTGTATCCTGACTGGGAGCAGAGGATTTGTGCAGTGGATGTAGAGAGCAGCTTGTTAGCCTGATTGCGAGGCAACACCTGGAAGAAAATGCGGGCTGGCTTGTTTCACTGTACCAAGCAGTAGCTCTGGCTGAGCAGCTGCAGAGCACAGGTAGATGTGTGCTACCTTTTTGCCTCAAATGGGGCGACGGGCTATGAATTCTTTTTTAATGATGCTGGCAGTGGGGGACTTCTGTTGTCTAAGGGCGTTGTCGGTATTCTGGGCTGGCCTATCTGGCTGCAACTCAGACGGGTGTAGCAGTTTCTGTTATAAGGGCCTGGAAAGAGGGACTATTTGGAAACCAACCAGGGCAGGATCTAGCATACCTCAGAGCTTGAGGCCATTGCTATAGCATCTGAGAGCTTCCGCACGTTCAGTATCTCAAAGCTGCATGGGCATGTAATAAAATCTGGCCCCAAGTGACTTTTCAAGGCTCAAGGACCTGGCTTCTCTCCCAAGCCGTGACATTGGCTTTGGAGAATCATTCTATCTTTTTAGTGGATTTTCTAGTTTTGTTTTTCTACTTATCAGTTATTAAAAGTCATGGCTGGGAATTTCCTGTGGCAAAGGAAAGCATGGGATAATAAACTGGTGACCTTTCTTTTGTCGAAACAGTAAAGTTGTATAGCATGTCCACAGCTGAAGTTAAAAAATATAAAGAAATGCAGCTCATTTAGAGCTTCCCCTGAATTTTGAAGGCCAAATGCAAGATGCCTTTGTATTTTTCAGGAGGGGAAGGCCTGAAGCCATAACTGAGCTGTCAAGGTGTGCTGATTGGAAACTGAGTGGACTTGTCCTGGGGAAGGATTTCATCGCAGTGTACCAGTTTGGTCTTATCAGATGCTCACAGAATCACAGAGTAATTGAGAATCATTGAGTAATCATTGGGAGGGATGTACGGAGGTCATCTCGTCGAACCCCCTGCTCACAGCAGGTCTGATTAGTTCAGGTTGTTTAAGGGCATGCTGTTTAACAGTGCTTCTGTCAGTTCTGTTAAATATCACTGGCAAGAACATTCACTTCTCAGTTTAAAAGTAACGACTGACCTCTGTCTTTGGTCTAAAATTCATGGCCTGGGTTGAGTAACTGGTAGACAATTATGTAAAACATCTTTGCTTGTAAATTCCGAAGATGTTATTGCTATGGGGCTGGCCAATGGTCTTCTCTAAAGGCGTTCTTCGCCTCTACAGCCAGGGAGCCTATGTAAGTATGCAAACATAAACCAAGGTGGCCTATTATTACCATTTAGGCAAGCAGTCTGTCTGACCGGCTGGGCTGACTTTGCAGGGTTAAATGGACAGAATGGTCATTACATCTTTTTACACTTCCATTCACAAAATCCTGTGCACCCACATTCTCAGATTTCCACCCCACACTTTGATAGCTAGTTTCTGTGCTGCTTCCCTAGTATTAACCAAAAAGGTTAGTAACTGCCTTAGCTTACTGAATAACCCTGTAATACCAAGCACTTTGCAACTTGCTAATTTATTGTGAGGAAAATTGTTCCTTAATGATTGTCTTTTCTTGGACTGTCTGTACCACTGTTCCTGGGGGGACAGGTATGTGTGAATTGATTTTGCATAATCTGACACAGGTAAGTGTATTTCCTTATTTTCCACCATTTATTTTAATGGTTAATTAATTTGGAAACAAAAGCAACCTACTTCAATTTTTATTAGGCAGATAGCAAAAAATTCTTGATTGTAAGGAAATCAGATCATGTTTTTGGAATATCTCTGTTGTTCATGAGCTGGAGTAACAGCAGGAAGGTGTGTCCTAGGGTACTCTGGAAGTTTCCAGAAGTTCATTCGTCTGTTGTCTAAGACCCTTCCTCTAGCACTACCACCCGAGACACTTTGCAACCTGGTATTCTTCTAATGAATGCTCTTCATTTCCATGAAATCTTGCTGCAGAGCCCAAGATCTCAAGTAATTTTTGTCTCAAACTCTAGTTGTTTGCTAAAACCTACTTCTGCTGGAATATGTTTTTTACTTGACCCAGGTGGGTAGAGCTGGCCTTTGAAATTCTGGGCACGTCAGGGAAAATTCTGTGCATCTTACAGGGCGAACGTGTCAAGGACCATGCCTTCCCAGTGTGCTTGGCCTGGGTACTCAGGCCACCTGATTAGTAGTCTCTAAATACTAATGAAGAAATTAATGTTAGTAACCCACTAACAATGCTGTCAACGTTTACCTCTGTGAGCAGACCACGATGCACAGCTTCAGCCTGACCGTTCTGGGCAGAAATTGCTATATGCTTCTTTGCATTACAGCCCAAACTTAATTGAGCTTTTTCTACTCTAGGACTGTGTTTTGTAAGGATGACAGGTTTTGTGATCACAATATTAAAAGAGAAAAAAAAAAAGTTAAACCAAGGAATTCTAAGGTATTTTCTTGACTCCCAGATTGATTTGGTTTGTAATCGATCTCCAGCACTCCATCAAGTGCTGGAGTTCCTGTGGGTGTGCGTGTGTTTCTGGGTGGAGCAGGGATTTCCTTTGTGCACAAACTTTTTTGAGTTTTACTAATCCTGAAAAAGAAAAGAACAGGGCTGGGGGGGAAGGGGAAGGGAATGCCCAGGGAGGATATCCGTACTTAACAGGTAACTGTGTATTCAGTCAGTAAAGCCCCACATAAGGTAGGTAACTGCAACAATGCCCTTTCTACAGGGGGCTAGGAGAAGCCAGAAAAAGCAATTGATTTGGTCAAAGCAAAGGAAGACATCAATATTGGAGAAATAGGAGATGCTGTGCAGTAGTGCTCAGCTTTTCCCCCTGTCCTAAAATTGGGCTGTCCAGACACTTGCTGCTGTAATTGCATTGTAGTGCCTGTGAATGGGCATCTTTGGGGAAAGATGGAAAAGGACTTGGTATGACTAGGTGAAATTTTCCTCTTGCTGGTTTTTTTTTTTTTTACCCTCTGTTGCTGAAGTTCTTTCTGGAAGATAATAAGTGTTTCCACAAAAATAACTGTGAAATCTTGAGACTTCATTGGAAAACCAAATGCGTCAAACTTCTTGGCACAAATCCAAGCGTATCAAAGACTAGAAACCAGAAGCTTGGTTTCTGGTAATTTTCCTTTTTGGCTTGGGATTTTAGATGCAAGTGCAGAGTTTCTCACCAGAGAATATCCATTTTTCCCTTTTCCAGCTGTCTCTGAAGAATCACATTTGTGCTGGGAGAAGGGAATTCCAAGGAGATTGGTGGCCCTTTTCACAGAGTAAGCATTTTCCACAGGCGGGGTTATGCCAACCATTAAATGACTAACGTGTAATTAGGAGGCTGGATATTTATAGTTGTCATGTCCCTGATGCCAAGGGAGTCCAGGACAGCTGTGGAGGAGTGAGCACCGAGGGAGATCAGGCTTGGCTGACCAAGCCATTTATGTCTGTATTTGGTTTTGTGTTTGGCCTTTGTGTTGGCTACCTCAGGAGGCAAGTGACTTAGTGTTGTGGACAGTGTGGTGCCTCTCCCATGTGGGTTTTACAGCGAGCGTATGGTAGAAGGTGCTGCCGCTCGGGAGAAGGCCTGCTGTAGGGTTACAAGCTGGACAGAAAGGGAGTGCTGGAAAAGGGAAATCTCACGCACTTCCTGTTCTGCTGTGGTGAAGAACAAGTCTTCTTGCCTGGGCCGGTTTATCTGCTCTGTCCATCTCTGCCTGGGGAACTCTTTGATGCGGAGCTGATCCGAAGCTTACAGTCTCCTTATCGACTCCATGCTTACCTCTGTTTGTTTTTATTCTGAAGTTCGCTCCCTCGTTTTGCAATAACCCACAGGGTGCTGGGTGTTGCGCCAGCTGTGCCTCAATGAAGGATCTTCATTCAACACCTTTCCCTTCATGTCACACCAATCAATGCGACTCCTGCATTTTCCAGCAGCATTCCCTACACAGTCCAGACTTTAGTCAAGCCTTGGTTGGCGGTCAGAAAGGCTACCAGACCTACCGGGACCTACCATGGGATCTTCAAAAGTAGGTGGCGTGTTTTAACTCTGCAAGTCTGATTTGGAGTAATGGTGGTAAAGGATACTGCCTATGGGACAGCTTTAGGACTTCAAGGACATATATAGGTCCAGAAAAGAAATCCGTTTGTTCTCTTGCCTGATCTTGGACCTCATTGCTCTATCTCTGCCCCTTTCATCCTTATAGACCTAGGGTACATCATGGAGCTGTCTGAAATGTGTAGCCTGAAAAGGGGTGATAGACAGAGGGAAGGCTAAACAGTAAGTTGCGGGCTGAAAGGGAGGTTTTGGAGGTTGTGGTCTGGATGAAAAGGGTAACATATGGCTGGAGTGAGAAATGCAGAGGGAAATCCTTCCCTAGCATGGCCAGGAGCACAAAGATTTGCTTTCTGCTTAGAAACATGATGTGATGGCTTAGGTTGGCACTTACCTCTCCTCCCTGTGATTGCCTTATCCTGCTCCCAGCAGGCTTTTATTGCAGCAATGCAGAATCCAGGAAGCTCTTTTGTGTAATAATCAAATGTTAATAACATGATTTTTTGAAACCATGGGTTTTGGTCAGGTCTAGTTGCAACATTATTTCCCCCAAACCCTGCAAAAGGTTCCAGTTAAATCAGAGATGGCAGCACAACTCCATAAGGAGAACGCTACAGGTGTTCAGAATTCCAGTTCTGACCTTAGTACTTTTAAGGAAGAAGTTGTGATTTCTAGGGAGTAATGACAAGGTGTTTTTAAGACAGTGCTGGAAAGTTCAGAGTATTTTTATGAAAATATGTCTCCCAGCTGCGACACGCTACTATGCTCTCTTGGGTCAGAGCAGGGATCTGGTCATAAAGGTACAGCGAGCCTCCTGGAATTTGTTGTTTCTGTTTAACGCTCTGGCTCCTGCTTCATGTGGCAATAGGAGATGCTCAGTCTCCCTTGAGTTTGTTTTTTGCTGTTGCCTCAGCAATTGATGAAGTTTAAAAGTATGACCTCAGAAACAAAATCCAAAAGTATTTGATTTTTTTTTTAAACAGCCTAATGATTTGGCTGGATGGCTGAATTTTTGTGTGTGATTGCTGAAGACTACAATATTAGTCTCCTCTCTGGCTTTGCTTTGATTGCAGGATGCTACTTATTTTTTTCATCCTCAGTATTTTTAAAAATTAGGGGTTTTTTAAGAATTTCTGGACATGCTGAAATAGAAACATAAAACTTATTAGTTTAGTCAATACAGTGTTGACCTTTGCCAGGAGAAGACTGACTTCAGCTTTTGGTTCTGTGCTCCTTAGTGTTACCCTGCTCAATACCTAAACATCCTTAATATCCATACCTTAAATGCTATGCTGCTCTAACTGTCAGGTGAGGAAGAAATCCCCCTCAGTTGTGAATACCAGTTTCTGTGTGTTACGTAGACAGGGAAAACTAAGTGAGAGTTCTCTACCTAGCAGAATTGAAAAGCCATTCCTTTTTCTAGTTAGATGTAAATCTAGTTGCCATGTCTTGTTGATATCAACCGTGGTGTAAATAATTTTAATAACAGTGTGCTAGAGGGTAGTTAAACAACATCTGAGTCCAGTTCAGTTGCCTCCTAGTTAGGAAAGGATTTAGTTGTTTAAATAGTTGTTTAGATTATTATAAAATCTGAAGTGCGTTAGGGGGAATCTGTGCTGGATAATTAAATATATACACATTTGGGAAGGGATAGAGACTGCCTGGTCTTAATCAAAGACCCTGTGTAGCCTGTTAAATGTCCAGAGTTCTTCGCTGGGCAGGGATGTAGATCTGAGCGTGGAGCTGTAAGCCTTGCTGTTTGAGCTCATCATGCTGTCTCTTACAAGAGCGGTGCTTCAGTATTGGCTTTATCCAGTTCCAGGATGCCTCTTTTCACAACATTTCAAGCTAAGTTGGAACACGTGCTCCATAAAATCCTTCAGGAAGCAAAGTTGCTAAGGAAAACTGGGTGGAGTAGACAGCCTTGCTGGTCTCGTCCATCCTCTGTTGTGCTGTCTCCTGCGGTCTGGGAAGCAAATGCAGTGTCCTACCTGCAGCTTCCTTGTGAAGATCTTGTGGCCTGGCAGGGTGAGATACAGAGTAGCTGGTGTTGTGTATGATAGCCTAAAAGTGAACCTGTAGGTGGAAATGCAGTGCCACTTGCACCAATTTGTCATGCAGTAGGTGGGCAAAATGAGTGCAAATTACAGACTGCTGAGGTGTAGCAGGAAATGGATACCAGCCCTGGTGCAAGGACACTCATGTCCCGTTGGCATTAGTGGGAGTTAACCTTGATCATTGCAGGAGGCAGATGTGGTTCCTGCATGGTACCAAACAAACCCATTCTGCTCAGTTTGTCCCAGAGTAGATCCTGATTCTGGGAAACCCCACTGGAATACTTTTGATTCTGATACACACCACACCTGATTTGTCTCATATGGAATCTGTGTTTCCCTGCCACATTCACTCAGTTTCTGGCCATTTTAGACAGGAAAACCAGAATGAGAAAGGACCTCCTCCTGCGCCTTAAAATCTAGTCACCTTCATTGACTGAGCAAGCCCCAGTATAAACCCAGCAGCTTTTCTGGCCTCTGCTGGTTTTGTTAGAAGTGCCTCACTATTATTTTTTTCACTGTTTTATGATTGGGCCTTTTGGGTCAGCATAAGCTTTTAGAATCAAGTCATTCTGCTTCCACCACGTACTCCTTCCATGTCTGTATTTCTGGTTACACAGAGATCTTCATTCTGAATGGAGTTAACACAAAGCGTGGGATAGCTTAATTTGACATGCTTCTGATACAAGACAATCTGAAAACTTCATGTGGTCTGTGGGAAGATTTGGTGATAACAGGGGGACATTTCATATGGAACTGAACATGGGAATTGTCCAGTTTCCCTGCCGCTGGAGAAGTGCCTGGAGTTTCCGAGTCTCAGCTGAACCTCTTGTCTAAGGAGCCTTCTCTAATTCCAGCAGCATTTCTCCCACGAAGAAATTTGTCCAGCTCTGTTCAGTGAAAATGTATTGCTAGATGACAGCATCCCACTGTTTATCTACCCAGCCCAGCAATTGTTCGTTATACATAAAGTATAAAATATGGAAAAACTTGTTATTCAGCCAGAAATGTAGGCTTCCAAACTACAGGAAAACTGGGTACTTTGGGTCTGATTCTCAGTGGATATAAGCTGTCACAGATGCACATAAACTATCACAAAGGCAGAAGGGCTGGTCTGTTCTATCAGACTTGCAGAACTCTGCAGGAGTGATGTAAATATAGTTGCTTTACAGTGGCATTTCACATACCAGTGAACACACTTGTCTCAGTAAACATGAAAACACCATCACTGTCCTATTATGAGTGTATTTATATATTACAATTATTGCTAAGGCTGATACAGTGGGTTTACTATTTTTTTTTTAAAGCGCCTTAGTAAAAGAGAAGTACCGCACGTACTCTTAAAATTGTGGAGAAGATTTGTCTGTCTAAGCATGCCTCTCTTATAGGACTAAAACCAAAGGACATTTAATAGCCCACAAGAGATCATCTTTAGGTGACTGTTTTGGGTTTGGCTGTTAGGCTGTCCTGTCAGCACCTTTCTTGAGCAGACACTCTCAGTGCGTGCATGCCAAAGCAGAGCCTGTGTTCTCTTCCATGGTGCATGCTGACTTAGCTAGACACTCTCTCTGATAGGAAGCTCACTGCGGGTAATGCAGAGGTTCCCACAGGTGTCAGAGCGTGCTTTCTGCCCTTGTGAGGAAGACCTTGGAGGCTTTTCCTCTGAAGCAGGTGGTGTGACTCATAGAAGGCCGTTTTAGTTCTGCTTCTTTGCAAGAAATGAATCTAAAGCCCAATAGGTAAAAGACACTCCTACTTCTTTTGTAAACTAACAGTTTCAGGCTGCAGTGGGGTAAGTGCATGCATGATTTATTCAATGCAATGTTTATAATATGTTTATTGAAAAGCACCCTTAAAAAAAAACAAGTTAGGATATTAGGTAAGGTTTTTAATTTTTCTTTGAGACTGACTTTTTTTTTCCCCCCGAAACTCCTCTGTTACTAAAAGTCAACAGACATAATTAGCTGTGTCCTTCTTACATCTGCCTTGTAAAATGCATAAGGAGGAGGCATCCCTCTGGCTCTGTGTTTATTGGCGTGAGCTCCTTGTTGAGGAAAGGGTTCCTGGGGGGCCTCTCGGTGCTCATGATGGGGCGGAACACAAGTACAGAATGCAGGGCTTCACCTCCTACCCCTCAGGAGAGGTCTCAGTGGGTATTTCTAGGAAAATGCCAGCTGAATGCCAGCTGAAAAAGCCAAGATGGTGTTAGGAATTACTAGGAAACAAAGAGAGGACAACCAAGTAAAATTGTTATGTCAGTGTGGGCAATTTTATATCAGTTTTTGTTGTTTCTCTTTGTCAGCAAATATTTCACTCCTCTTCCTAATCGGACAAATCTTAATCTGGGACTTGGCAGTCTTCTGCCGAGAGAGACAAAATCCAGTCCCTGATTGCAGTGTATTTAAGATTACTGCACAGGCATGGTTCTCTGGGGAGGAGCAGAGTCTCTGGGGTAGAGGGGAGGACCACGTAGGCTGCAGGCAGAAGGGACCCTGACAGAAAGCCCACTGAGGGCAGTGGGAGGCTTCAGCTGGTATTTGGTTCAGGCTTCAAACCTCCATTTCTGCTCTGGAGGATTTTAGTGACCTTCTCAGCTGGAGTTTTTTTAATCCTGCTGTGCATTTCTAGGTTACGCTCCTTGTTCCCTCTCTGCTGAGCAGATAGTTCCCAAGGAGTCAGCAGGGACTGCTTGACTCTTGATCTGAGAAAATAAATTCCCCGCTGTTGAACTTCTATCAGCTCTCTGCAGAGTATCCAAGCTCTGATAGGTCATCGTGCAGATCGAAGCTGTTTCAGTTCTGGGGCAGTTAACTTCTCTTGTGTGTATTGAATACCGTCTAAGTACTGTCCAACTTTACACAGTGGGACATGTTGTCAGATGAAATAATTGGTCTTTGCAGAATGAACCTCAGGAGACAGAGCAAAGCAGCAATAAAGCTCAAAGTTAATGGGAATGAAAAAGTATTAGCCCAGCAATCTTTGTGGTTTTGTCTCTCAGATATCTTTGAAAACCTGGCTTTGAAATCCTCCTGGTGTGCTCAGTCTGCACTTCTATTCAAATGGGGAAGCATCCAGATGGTACAGCCTAACCAAGGACATTTTGCTCAAAAATACCTGCTGCTTTTAAAACTAGTTTTTGTTTTTTAAAACAAATTAGGAGTGGAAAGTAAACCTTAATAGTAATTTCGTCTTGTTACTTAAAAGGAAAGCGGAAAGTTTAATGAGAAAAAAAGGAAGAAAAAGAAAAGACAACCCAAGTTCCGAAACATGCCCCCCCCCATTAAGTGACTTTCTAAGATGTATTTTTCAAACAGCTTCTCGTCTGAGGAAATTCAGTATAGAAGCTGATGCTGAGTCCCCTCTGCACCTCTTTGAAATGATGCTCTCAAACAGGTTTCATGAATTAAGTGAAAGTCAAGTGTGTGAGTAAAACTACATGTGAGAGTTAACTGTTGTGGACTGGGGTTTCTCTTTGCTAAGTGGTAACATGGAACTCGAAAGGGAAGAAATAAAGAATAAGAGTTACAAAAAATGTTATAGTATGTAGAAAAGAACGCTGAAAAGGTTTCAAATTATATTGTACTTGATATTTAACTGTGTCCCAGCCATGTTACTTCTGGTCTGAAACCGCTCTTTCACTGATACGAGAGGCAGTAATTTCTTCACGCTCACCCACTGCGGTGTAGAGGTGGCATTCAGCCTTTCAAATGGGCTTCTCAAACCCAGCATTTTGGTTTGGGGCTATGCCAGGCTCATTATAGCTGAAAGACCTTCTGAGTGTTTTTCCTTCGTGCAGCTTAATCAAAACAACTGCTTTTTAAATGAGAATATCCACAAGAATGAATGCGAGTAGGTTGTGTCAAGTTAAATGTGTTTTTTTGCTTGTTTTGTTGTTTTTTCTTGTAACTTGGTCTCAGTTTTGCAAAGCATATAAGCCATGCGAAGGACTACTAGCTGGAGTGGCGGGAAAAAAAAAAACAACAAACCCACATGACAAATTAAAGCTGAACTCGCCACTGACTTTATGGTTTCACCTACAAGCTACTATTTAGAAATATTCTTCTTAATGAGGTAGAGTCCTGACTATTTATACCTGCATATTTTTAATTTCTCCAGTTAAAGTTTTAAGGCAACTTCCATACAGTAGTCTCAGAAATAACTTTGGAGCTGCTCATCTCCAAACTCTTAATAGGACTGTTTAATTTCCTTTTTTTTTTTTTTTTTTCTTTTTTCCTGCTGTGGATTCGCAGATGTATTTTGAAGCAAGCCAGATGAGATGAGAGATTAATTAATAGCTGTTTTAGAGGATAGCAGGAGTGAAGGAAATGCTAGCTAGGGGATCCAAGACAAGTCAGAACAGATATGAGTGACAAATCAGTATTCCCATTTTCACTCAATCAAATGTCACGATATTTAGCCTGAGTCAGTTGTTTTCCAAGCAGAAGTAATAAGGCTGTAATTGTTAGGCTTTACAATGAAATTAAAACAAAATATCAGAACCTGCTCTGATATTTATATACAGTGCACAGTGTGCTTGCTGTCTCAAGCAGCTGCAGTGGTCGCTTGCAATAATTTTCGACTTATTTTATTGTGGTTAAACTTACAGCTCATGAGGGATGTGTTCTGGAAGTGAGCTATATGTACTTTGTTATGAATGTGGGAACTCGCTGAGATGCCTCATACCCTCAGGAGAGGATCCCTGCAGCCTGCTTTCCTGGGGGAGGCTGTACCTTAACCTGAAGGTGTACCTGTTTGCATGAGTGAGGTAGCTGGCTCTAGAATGAAGGACTCTGCCAAAAATGATGGCTTCCTCTTCTGTATTCTGTAATGGCTGATAACATAATAGGAAAATGGCTTTAAGGATATTCAGATGTCTTTGAGTTTATAGCCAAAGGCAGAATTTGCTCTAAGTAACCTTTTTCAGGCAGTTTTTTGCCTAACTATAATACTGACCTACTGACTGTTGACTTGCCTTGAGTTAATTTGGATTAGCACCTGTGTAATTATGAGCATGGCAGAGAGAAGTATCTGGCAAGGCTTCCCAGCTACGTTCCCTGGTCTGCTCACATGTCCTTGCCCTTCCCTGTCACTCCATCGCTTCAGCAAATACTGCTTAAAGCAGTGCTTGCCTTTTGCTTTTAGATGTAGTATAAGTAAGTAAAATAGGAAACACAGGCTGGCCCTCTGAAATCTCTTTATCTTTTTTGTCCAGCCCTGCTTTGCAGGCTGAAATGGACTGAGCAGCTTAGGTAATGTATAGATATGTACTATATAAAGCATGGGATGCTTTTTGCCAAATTTGTGCGCAAAGCAGTTCTGGGAGCAGAGGTGCCAGTGTGTCTGTGATAACTGATTTGTTTAAGCAATTGAAAGCTGCCTGCATTGCTGTATGAAAGTTCACCTAGCTGAAAAATAAGTTTTATTCTTGCAAATTTCCAGTCGGGGGTCACATAAGAAAGTACTTAGTGGGACTCCTATTTAATGTGACCCTAATAAGAAAAAAAGAAAAAAAAAACCAAACCCTCAAACCCTATCTGTGTTCTTTGACTTCTAGCATATCCCAACATCTATTTCAAAATAGTCTTGAGTCACGGTTTCATTTTCAAGGGTGTTGGGTGAGAAGTCAATTAATACTGCTGGGAAGAATCAGCTGATGTTGAGGGAGAAAACTTTAGCTTCATTTTGCGGGGCGGGGAGGTGGTTAAATAGAAAAGGATCTTTTACTAATCTTCTCCCCGTGTTCTTCTTATTTGCCCCCAGAATTCACCAGCCAGTCATCAAAATAAGACATCTTGAGCCCTGGAAAATTGCTCTAATTGTTATTGGAACAGCAGTGGCAGCAGCTATCACCATTGGTCTCCTAGTTTATTTTCTGGCATATGGTAAGTTTTACATAACATATTACTGTTCCTATGTTTAGTGCATTTCCTTTGTGCTTGTTGTGCCACACAATACCGGGAGTTTGCTTTCATTAGTCTGCCTGAAGCTCATTTGAGGAAAAACCACCGGCTTCTCTAGAGCTCTCTTTCCTTCCTCATTTCGCATCTTTGCAGATCTCTTAGGAACATTTCCTGCTGTGCAGGGTGGTTTAGGGCTGTGGTTTCTGTTGGCTTTCGCTTGCTTTCACTCCTTTCACATTGCCAACCTGTGGTGTTTCTCTGTTCCCTTGCCCTCATCACCAGCAGCTGCCTGCCAGGGCTTGGCGTTGAGTGGGCATACAGGCCAGGAAGGAAGGTAGCTGACCAGCGGGATGCAGCTTGCGATCCCGTGTGAGCCCACAGTGCTGTTGGCTGGCCACACGTGTAACTTTTGGGACAACTGGGCTTTTTGTCACTACTTGGCTTAGATCACATAACTCAACTGAGTTCTTGCTCCTCGTATCCTAGCTTTTGGAAGCTGTATTTGAATGGGTTGGATACAGCTGAAGGCTCATCCTCTCCCTAGATGTCTGGATATCAGTCAGCCCAGGTGTTTCTCTAAAGTTCATTTGCCTTGCTGCTTCGAGTGTTGCCTGTTCCTCTTCTTTCCCCTACAGATCAGAAGCTGTTCTATTACAGTGGCAACATAAAAATCACCAACATCCGGTACAATAATGAGTTGTCCAGACAGTCCTCAGGAAGGTTTAGAGACCTGAGCGAGAGGGTGGAGAGACTGGTAAGTTTGGAGCATTGTGTCTTTCCGTTATTAAGGACTGTGTGATAATACAGGAGTCATTGATGTGAGCAGCACACTCTTAGACCACAGGTGTCTGGTGTACCCTGAGCCCCATGGTTAGCAGACCTGGGAAATGGATAGCATGAGAGTCATGATCATACCTGGCAGACCAGGCACTTGCCAGTCTGCTTGTTCTAGCATGTCACCTCTCTTTGTCCCCGAAGTGGTGAAGTAGATATTGACAATGATCTCAGCTTCCTCCTATACAACTAATCATTTGTGTGTGTTTTCTCTTTCCCTGCCCTGAGCCTGGCTTTGTGATTTATGCCCCAGTGTCTCTAAGGAAAGCATGCTTTTACACCCTCTTCTTTACGGGATGGGGAACTCTACCTGTCAGGCTGTTTCTGTGCATTGAGAAAACAATACACAAGCCCTTTTCCTACGCCTTTGATATGTTTTGTTGGGAAACCCTCCCACAAATAGCAGCGGCTGCTGAGTGGCTCTCAGTCATACAGTAGCTATGGAAATAAAGAGACACATTGCAATTTCCTTTCTTGTTTTCTCTTTGAGACACTTCCCCACAGATGATAATTACAGAGTTCAGCTCTTTACAGCAATAAGCATGTGATTGTGCTTGTATCTTTTTGTGTTTCATTCATCAGGGTCCGATGTGTATCTCATACCTCCTGTTTAGCAACCTTGCACAGATACTCAGTTAATAGGACAATCAATGCTTTGCTCCCCACTATCATTTAATTTAGGGCCATGCCACTTGTCCACAGCAAAATGTGAGCTGTGGTGAACATTGTTCTGGAGAAGTAGGGTGCTATATAGGGATTTGGCAGTGCTAGCACCTCTTCCCAGCTCTACTGCTGAGAGCCTCAGGGACCTTAGTCAAGTTGTCCCCTTTTCTGTACTTGTTTCCTTTCTGCCCTCTTTGCCTACCAGAGACCGTACCGTATTTCCCAAGATCTGCTCCTGGTGCATGTCTGTATGTATAGATACTTACATAAGCTGCATTTACTTAGGTGCTACCACTTTACAACTATTACCTAATAATTGCAGGCTTTTAACCTTGTGATATAGGACCTTGGAGAGGGAACGTTCTCCCTGGCCAAGAAAACATTGTGTGTTGCTGAGGCAGGAGGAAGGCAAGGGCTGGGGAGAAGTCTGAGGAATAACTCTTCATTGAGTAAAGTTGCATCCCTTGCACTCCATTCCCTCTTCATTTTTTTTTTTTTAAATGTGTCTCCTTTGGCAAAGAAATACTTATTTTAGCTAAGAAGTTCTTTCAGACAGTGTCCAATGCAGTCAGATTTCCTCTGAACATGGCTATTAATTAGATGCCTGAATGGAAGCCAGTGCTTTAGAAATCCTGTCTCCTCTATGGGTGTTGAGCACTTCTGACAGTAGTGACAGTAAAACCAGTGCTGGTTGAGCAGTGAGAACCATTATTTCAGAGCATGTTAATTGTAAATGATAAGTAACACTGTAACAAACATACAGAGAACTGTGTTGCCTTTCCTTCATTCCTGTGACTTTTCTTTAGAGCTGTCTTTAATTCAGCCATTAACTTCTACCTCCCTCTCTCAAATTTGGTGAGTTGTTTGCTGTAATTTTAGGTCAGCTCATATAAATGGTACCTTTTTGTGGTTTTAGCTCCAGGTGTTCCATCAAACAAGGATGTATGAGATTGAGAATTGTCCATAAGCTTATTTAAATTGACTCCATACACTAATGAATAACAGTATGTTCCTTGTAAGTCCTACTGTCTACAAGCAAAACTCGGCTTGTGGTGATAAAAGTCAAAGCAATCTTTCCAGAGACAGAAATAGCCTCTTGACTTCTTGACAGCTCAGAACATCTGCACTTCTATAGTCATGGTCTTCACGCCTCCTCTTTAATAGAGGAGGATAAAGCTGAGTTTTTTTATCACATTTCCTGATTTGTCTGGGTTTACCAAAATCCTTTGCAGTCTTTCTCCAGCTGGTGTCAAGGTTTTGGATGTCCAATCCTTCCCATACTCATGGTAGTAACGATACCTTAAGCTCATGTTGTGTAACAGTGAGTCAATGCAGATAAATGCAATGTCTTTCACAATACCTGGTGCAAAGTGAACAGTAGTGAATCATCTCTGATAATCAGAAGCATTCAAATTACCTGAGTTAGTGCAACTCCCTGCCAAGTGCTCCCTCCTCTGATCCCTCCCTGATGAAGTCTCCTTTGTTTGTCCCCAGGACGACTGTGAAAGGAGCTCCTTTCAGAGTTGATATTTCACCAGAAAAAAACGTTTTTCCTCCCATAGGGAAGTCATCCCATGCCTTCCTTGGGACCGGCAGCAAACGTGGTGATGTTTTCTTTTGTTTCGAGAGTTCAGTAGTAACACCCATTGTGTGAAGGACATTCCTGACTCTCTTATCTCATTGAAGGTGGGAGGGAATGCAGCGAGATCATGCCAGAGAGCTGATGAAGCTGGTGCACTAGTCAACATCTCAAGGCTGACTGGAAAGTCTGGAAAATGTCTTGTGGGGTGGAGCTGGGGGGACTGAGGAACAGATGATGAAAGGTCTTTGCTCCTTGCCTGGCTTCCTGCAAGTGCCTGTGAGGGTTCCCTTTGTGCTCTCTTGAAAAAGCAGACCCAACTGAATGCTGCTGCGGAAAGAGATGTTCCAGCTCAGCAGAGCCTCCTCGTTTTTCTAGCTGGACCAGTCGTCCTTCCCTTGCCAAGCTAAAATACACTGTGCCAGACCATCCCCTCTTGCACTGGTTAAAAAGGGCACAGTCATAGCCTTCATGGCTCCTTACCCAAGCAGCCTCTATTTTATAGTGGGTTCACTTAATCCTTGGCTGATATCCACAACTTTTACCCACTGGTTTTCTCCAACTCCTGCACCAGACTTGGAATTTTTTTTTCTTCTCCCATAAAATGTATTAATTCTTTTGGATTTCCCAAGAATGCCTTGGAGGCCCTAACTACCCTCTTACTAACAGCACCCTGGGGGAGATTTTCAAGGCCCTGCTCTAAGCTTTGCTTCTTCAGCCCCTCTGGCACCCCAAAGTGTGGAGGGAACTGAGGCAGCCAGCTCTAGATAGACCTGGGCGACGGGATGATCCCAGTTGCCTACTCTGGGCAGCAGCACTAACTGCCCTGTGTGTAGGGAGGAGCGGTTTTGCATCCAGTGTGGAAAGTCATCTTTGACCCCAAGGTAAGGAGGTGTGCATTCAGGAGAGCTTGAAATTAGTACCTCATCAAGCCCATCTTAAGGAGAATTGTCTTGGCTGAAGGCTGGCAAGTGTCTAGCTGTGAGAGAGCAGTGGATACCAAGCAGCCACAGCATGTTACCCCTTGAGTACATGGCTGGTTGCTCAATAGAAATGGGAACCAGCCTCCACCCTGCCCACCAGTGACTTGCAAATGTACATGTCTGCTCTTTTTACCACTACAATAACTTTCTGATACTTTCTCCTAAACGTTGTGGACTTTCCCCTCTTCCAGGACACCCTATGACACCTTTCTCCTTTCCTAGGCACTGGTATCTCCCTGTCTCCTTCTCCTCTGGCCAGAGCTGTTCCCAGCCCTGCTGTCGGGCTGCTTCTCCCTGTCCTAGTCCATGTGTCTTTGTGGACTCTTGCATTAGACACTGTACCCTCCCCTGCTTCTGGAGCTATGCCCTGTCTATTATCCCCTACTCCCTTCTGCTCCCATGTGATGGTAAGCCAGGCCGTGGTTTGGGTGGGTGGATGCTCCTCAGGTATGAGTGTAGCATGGCTCCCTCCTTGGCTAATTGGGTGGCTGGGGGAGAGGCGAGGTGTTTGTTTTCTCTCCGTGAGTGCCTCGAGCCACAGAATGGACTGGCGTGGATCTGCCCTGTCATCTCATCATCTGTAAGGCACCTGGGCTCTTCCCCTGTCCTTCCACCATCTGAAACCAACACAGAACTAACTGGCTGGATCTGGGCAGAGTGGTTGGGGATTGTATTAAGAGGATACCTGGGTACTTCCCCAGGGAAACTGCTGCCTATCCCAATATTTCTATTGAAGCAATTGAATTTCATCAAGTAATTCTTGCCTCGGGACTCAGTGTTGTGTGTCAGGACATCTGTCTTAGAAACAGACATCTTGCTTCAGTGACTTCAAGTGATAAGAGAATCTTCTGTGCCTTAAGTACAGACATTGGGGAAAGTCTTTAATGAATACAGCTGTCAAAGTTTGTCCTGCCTGATAGAATTGAATTAGTGTGGGTTTAATTTAGAAATAGTGTCTCTACTGGCTATGGCAGAGACACTTGCGATACCACAAGAAAATGCTGCAGACTAGTTCTGATAACTGTGCCTGTTCTTGGTCGGTTTAAGGACTCACTGATGAGTCCCAGTGCTGGAGGTGGTAAGGAAGGAGGCAGTTTTCTCCCCTGGGAGATGATGATTGTAGAGGTTGTTAACACATTTCTCTCACTACGAGGAGGGAGAAGCAGAGGGACAGGCAGGTGCCGTGC
>VYZV01029780.1:37065-69601 GCA_013401275.1 Pandion haliaetus | reverse complement strand
CCCCCATTCTTTGTGCTGCTAAGGTGAGTGAAGATCCCAAGGACTGTCAAGTGCAGCATTTGGTACTCAGTAGTTCTCTGCAGCTCTGCACCATCCCTGCCGCTTTGTGGCTCACAACCGCGGCTTGTTAGCTGAATCCAATGCCTCTGCTTAGCTGCCCTCTGGGCCACCACCGTGAAGGACACCAGTGGGGTGCAATGGGAGCTCACTTTGTCCTCTGCATCCTCAGTGGTGCAGATTCTCAGCTGCTTCAGCACAATTCAGTTACAACCAAAGCACCCCAGTTTCCCAGGCCCCGGGCACAGATGTCTCCTCTCTGCAGACAGGGAACTGAGTTGGAGAGAGTTGAAAGGCCGAATCCATAAAGCCACTTCAGCACCTGAGAAGAGATCCCCAGAGGTAGGAAAGAATTTTTCATGTGCCTGTGGGTGGGTAATCAGGAAAGGACCCACCTAGTTCCTTTGGTACACTCAGGTTTTATTCACTCTCATCACAGTACTTGAGTTGCTTTGTATTTGTTCCCTCTTAATTCCCCTGTAGACACTTATGCTTCCATGGAAAGCAGAGCTCTAACACCTGATAACCTTGTCTGGTGGATGGGTTAGCCTTCAACAGGATGCTTGGAACGGACAGACACTCTACTTTATACCCAGTGATAAGCTTGCAGCCATCCTGATATTAGGAAGTACCTTGTATCATTTGAGTTGTGAATAGCTTACTGTCACATCTGCAGGGCCAAAGCCTCGCTCAAAGTTTCCGTCTGAGCAGAACTCAAAGGAAGCCTAATTGAAAAGACCAGCAGCAGTGAGTGAGTAGATGAGACTGCTGTTTCGTGACATGTGGCCTTTTTAGGGTCAGACATGACTCAAGTCTTCCTGCGGAGCAGAAGTGTGCATGTGTGTACTTGGGAGAGAGAGGGAGGTGAAATACAAATTACTTCAGAGCCAAGAGCTATCTGCAAAGCTGGCTGAAACTGTACTCAAGGTGTGTTTGTCACACCTTCCATGTTGGTGTTAAGGTAAAGCTCAGAAGCGTGTGGCTTGCTCAAACAGTGCCTTATGGTCCTTGGGTCAGGAGGTTAATTCAGTAGGAGGAGATCCCCAAGGCAGCAGGTTTTTGTAACACTCCTAAAGACGATTTGCTCTGGGAGGCCAGACTGTGAGGACTCATTTAGAGGCGATAACTGAACATGCCCCAGGAAAAGGGAATGTGCTGAAGTTCAAGGGAGTCTTAACATGACTCTCTTTTTTACAGCAAGTTGAAAAGTACAAGTATCTACAAGTATCATGGAGCTTCATTTGCTGTATGTGTGCTGTTCCCCCCCCACCTCCCCTAAAACACTTCTTTTCACCTCTCAGCCCCTGAAACAAAAGAAAATTGAAGGTAAATTGGACAGATCACAGAAAGAGAAATTATGGTAGCTGCAGCAGCCAAATCTTTCCAAGGACTTTTCCAAGTCTTGCAGAACCCAGACCAAGCTGAGTAAGAATATTCCTGGTTGTAGTAAATTTCAAAAGAGATTTGGTAGTGTTTTCAGATACACATCCCAAAATTTAAACCCTAAGTCCTTATTTAAACCCAAGCAGTCCTAAGCTCTGTATGTGCTCCCTCAAGTACTTGCTTAGTACTGATGTAAGGTGAAAAGAACGGAACTCTTACTGAAAGTTTTTCTTGTTCTTCACTGAAGGCAATTTTATTTAGAAGTGCATGTATAGTACAAAAGCCAAAAAAATGAAGCTTTTTAAAGGCTTTTTAATAATACTCTCCCTTTTTTCTTGTTCTGCAAAATAATGTTGTAAAATGGACAAAAAAAATCTTTTATCTATATAAAAAAGATCTTTAAGATTAAGGAACATTTTGAGAAAAAAAATCCTAAAGTAAATTTAGGGCATTTGACAACTTCTGTTTTAAAAGCTTTACTTTAAGCAAATGATTCTCACAAATAGGAAATATTGTCCTTGGACTAGCATGGTACAATAAGGGTGCCCTCTATGGGTGACTGCGGCTAGAAACAAAGCAGAAAGCATCTTTCCACGGTAATTCAGCCAACTGGTAATTCAGCCAAATGTAACAGTGGCCACGATGACAGCGTGTCGACTTGTTTATTTAGCTCTAGAATTAGAGGTTGACAGCACGCTCGACTGTCAGTGTGTATATATACAAGTGTGGCCTTAAAGATAGAGGTGAAATTCTGTACACCGAGAGAGGAAATAACTCACAGAAAGCTCTTGCATCTCACTTGTGCTGCTTTTTTCAAAAATTCCTGTTGAAATCAAAAAAAGAAGACGACCATTGGCATAGGCATAAATGGCGTTGATTTAAAAACTGAGATGCTTTCTTGCTTTAACTTCTGTTTCCAGCTTTTCCTGTTTCCACCGGTCATGGTAGCACAGGGAACTAAAAAAATATTAAGGAAAATGCAAAGTACTTTTAAATGCTAGCGTGAGTCGATGCAGTGTACGAACCTGTAGCTTAGTATTTTTCCTCCCCTGTAAGATCTCAAACTGTCAACGTGCTCTACCTAAACAGCATGAATTTCCAGGATGAAATGGTTAGTTATCAACAATGTGCCTAATATCCAACTTTTTTCTAACTTAAATTCAAGGATCCTTCAACTTCATTGATTCTTTGACTTATTAATACAATGTAATTTTCTCAAGTAATAGACATACAGGCTGATTTTTTTTCTTTTCATTTTTTGTTGGTTCATCAAGGCAGAAGGTCTAATAAGCATGTACAAAGCCAGAAAAATCGTAAGACAACACCCCCTACTCCTCCACCCCTCCAAAAAGTAACTCTAATTCAGATCCAGTGTGTGGCAAGAAAAGCTACAAAATGTGCACAAGGAAAATGGATGTGAACTGAGCTGGAAAAAGGAATTCAAAATTAAATAAAGGGCAGTTATCAATAGTGTGTGTGATTAAGGTAGAATCTTATCTTAATTACAGACCCACAATCCAGAATTACTGCATTGTTTACAGAGAATTAAATCAATGAAGTGATTCAAGATGTGAACTGGTGTCACAGAGATAAAAATCTGGCCGGTCAACAGAGTCGTTGTTTAGAACAAGGTGTCAAAAGCAAGAATTCAAATTCAGTACTGAACTTGAGTGGTTGATGGTATTGGGGCACTTGTAACCTGAATACATCACCGTTGATCTTCCTTAGATTTCATAAAACTATTAGTTTCCTAAGAGCTAAAAACCAGAGGGCACAGAGTCATTTTCCTGGGAAAAGCATACTTTTGGGGAAAAAAACCCCAAACCAAAACATTCAAAAGCCCTTCTCTGGATGTTGACCCAGATGGTTTTCTCTCCAAACTCGATTTTCTCTCCAAAAGTTGGAAAATCTCCTTCCTAGGCAGACAAAATTTCAATGGCAGTGTGAAAGTTTTAGGAAGGTAATTATGGACAATTGAAAGCAGGGAGTAGGAATGGGAATACTTAGGTGACCTTAATGCCAGCTATAATGAAACTCTCATGCCATTAGACGCCTTTGAAATTGGTTGCACCAGGCAGAAGCATGGTACTTTAAATCCTGATGTTATCCCCTGTATTAGTCCTCTTAATTTCTTTTATCCAAAAGGCCAATCTTTTTAGGAACCAATGTACAAGGTCAGTTATTTCTCTTTTGCCTCCAAGAACCATCCAGCTGAGCTCCTTATTTTAGTGCAGAGTTGGATAGTGCTTACTCACCTCCCAGCTTTAGCAGTCCAGTTAGTTTAAATTCTGTGAAGAGTCTGTGATACCATTTGCATATGTATAGGATCGCACTGCTCTTGCCTGCCACGACACATGCTTTCTCTGTGTACATATGGTTTCTGACAGGAAAGGTTCTGATCTTGTGCTTTGCTGGAGGCCCCAGGATCATTACACTTGCTCTCCTTCAGGTCCATTTTCTTTGCCTCGTGCAAGCAGTGTGGCTGTAGGGCTGTCGCTGCTGGGAGTAATTGCTATCTCTGATTCTAAGGGGAGTGTAATGTCCACATCCTGGTTTGGAACAGTGCCGGGTTCAGTTTTTGCTGTCCCTGTCTGTCTTTCTCCCCCTGCACTCTCTCCCTCTAATCTCTGGTAGGGTTCCCAACTAACCTCTCAACTGAAACCTGGGCAGGAGATATGTCAGGTTGTCAAGGGAGCTGCTACTGGATTTGCATTATGGTCAGCTCTGGGGGTCTCAGCAGGCTGAGCTGTAAAGTGGATGCAAATTGGCCACCAAGTTGGGTGCTAGGTACAGAACTAACACAACTGATTAGTAGTAACTCATACTGTATGATTGCCACAAAACTGAACCAGGTGGTATGTTGCAATTAATATTTGTGGTCAAAAAGCTTTAAAAATCACTAATAATAGCCTTTACATCCTAAAGAGCTAGTGAGGCAAGAGGAAGAATGTACTACGAGGGTAGCTGTTGGAGGACTAAACTGGCAGCAGGCAAAAGAGCAACAGTACTGAGCAGCAAAAGGATTTGTGCTCCCAAACCTACTGAATGCTTTTGAACATCCCACGCAAGTAACTCAGTGGGTTCAGCAAATATTCCAGAGGAAAGTTCTGTCAAACTAGATTTAAGATAACCTTTTTGATAAATCCTGTTACCCTGCATGCAGTGGCAGAGCAGCGTGTGGTGGGGGAACGCAAGGCCTGACACAGCCAGCCTTGCTGGGTCACCTCCAGACCCAGCTACACAACTGGGCAAGCCCAGCTCATATCAGCCCCGTCATACACTGGAGCAATGGGATCCCTATCGCACGTGGCCTACTTCCAGAGCTTGGGGTTTTTTTGGGTCCCAGTGAGGCAGGGCATATTGGGCAACTCTGGAATCATGAAGATTTTAGCAGGTTGCTCACAGGCCTCAGAGGGTTGGCCATGGTGCAACACAAGAAAAAGAAGATAACGATGAGATCTGGAATTATTCAAGATAGGATAGGAAAACAAGTCTCATTCATCAACATGTAAAGCAGCTTCTGGCTGCAAGGAACAAGGAAGAATTTCCTTTGTGGCTAGGCTTGTACGGGTAGGAATGTTTTGCCCTCTTATTGCGTCTTCGGTACTAGCCACTATTTGTTACTGTATTGCATAGATGGACCAGCGTTAAGGAGTGAAGTCCAGTTTGTCGTAGAAAATTATACTGCATGGAGAGAAGCTTTGTGAAAAGGATAGAGGATATGAAATTAAATTGAGGAAATACCAGATGGCATTAAGCTAAACTAGCCAGCAAACATTAACTTTAAAGAAAATCTTGTTTGGATGAATGCTAAAATAAAGGCTGTCAGGAAAGCGCTTCTCACTTGAAAGGAGCAGGACTTGGCACTTGGTTAAGAATGCCTATAGGCCTTGCCTGCAGCAGCAACTGTCACCATTGAGCAGCTGCTAGACGAGGGCCAGGAAAACAAGTGAGATGCACTTATATCAGTGGTGAATTTAAGGGATCTGGTCATGACAGCGTCACTTTTGTGCGGCAGTAATCAAAGCAAAATTCTTAAAATGAGTGTAGATGCTTTGCCCAGGCAGGACCGGGTCTCGCGTAGTTACTGGGCAAAGTTCTAGTTGGGTTCCAGGGTTGCGACTCAAGCTGAAAAGAAAGCTATAAGCAGGCTGGAGAGAAATGTTTACTGTTTGATGTGGGTGTGAATGGCTTTACCAGAAGATGAACAGTAAAAACATGAGACAGAACATTAATCTCTGAAAGTTATTATCTGAAGGCATCTTGCTGCATCTTTTCCTCTTACATAAACTCTGTATGAATATAAAGATTACTGTTAATAATTCAGGTTACCAAAATCATTGTTGAAGGAAAGAGATCTGGGACAGGTTCGTATCTGTCAAATAAATTCATCAGCACATGAGGGATAGGGGCCACAGTGCGGAGGTTTGACTAGCATATCTTTCCTGATAAGATACAGCAGATTACAAAAATAAAAAATACCAGGTCGAGTTTGAAGGTGTTAAAGGCCCTGCAAGGATCACTGGAAACAAAACTACTCTCTAGTTGTTTTTTTTTAATCTATTGGTGATATAGTACTAAGGCAACTCTTAAGGAGGGGAAAGTTAGTGACAGTATGCGCAGGAAGAGAAAAGTGGCTACTCTCTCATTCAGATATGAAATTGTGAAAGAGAATGGGAGTAACACAGATCTAGTAATTTTGTTATAATTTTAAATCATATGCTTACTGTTCTTTCCAGAAAAATAACTAACATCCCCTTGGGATTGAATTTTCTGAAAACAATGTCTGTTGCTGATAGTTCAGTTGCATTTGGACTCCTTAGATTCCTTTCATAAAAAGCGCTGTGTGTAATTGCGTTTTGTCGCATGCCACTGGAAAGCGTTGTCTCTGCTGCAGCACACGGTGTTCCTGATCAGACTGCATAGAACATCTAGGAAGTGGTCCAGGGTGAGGAGAAAAGGAGAAAGCCGAACATGTCAGGAGTACAAAAAATACAATCACGAGCTGCTCAGGCTGTAGCAAAGATACACAAGAGAATGGGTGACAGAAGTAAGGATCCCTGTATCTGCTGCAGAAATGCAGGTGGAAACAACACTTGCAATCTCTGAGGTGGGACACTACAGACAGGTTGAAAACACAGTTGCCAGGAGGAGAAAAAAGATTCAGGAATGTCATGTTGACTTAACCCTCCCTTGCAAGGGATTGTGACTTCTTGCCCTCTTCAGTCCCAAGCTTAAAGACAGCCTGCTTTCGCTTTACTGTTTAGCAGCGTAGAAGCTTGAGCTGTACCTCAGCCCAACTCATGGCTCTTTTGTTTGCAAAGCACTCTGCAAAGAAGCCCCTGTCCCAAAGATCAAAAAAGTTCTCAGAGGCAGTGCAGCCAAAGGTAGCCCATGCCGTTGCGTGCCACAAAGCTGGCAGTGCTGCTTAACTACGTGCTTCTGCTTATACAGTCATCAGTGAAGCAGTTAACACTGTGACAGAAAACAATAAGCAAATGTTATCATTAAAAAAAAAAAACCCCAAAAAACCCACCGCAGCTTTTTGGCTGAGGGCAAATACTTCCAGTAACCAAGGAGGAGGGGTGGGGGTGGGGGGAAGTGGCACAGGCTGCAGTTAGAGGAAACAAAACACGTCATTCTACTTCATTCTTGATTTCTAACTGTATGCCTCATAAAATGCAGTGGTAGCAGCTGGCAATCTGCGAAGTAACAGGTTAAAGCACATTCTGCATATATACAGTGGCTTGTTGCAGTTGATCTGTTTTTTTCCATATAATTTTGTCTTTTCCAAACGCCTAAGTAATTCCAAATAACTGCCAGTAACAGCAAGATAAAAGATGAGCTCAATGCATGACCATCAAGAACTTTTCTTTTTTCCTTACTAATGTATGCTTAAAATCACCTTAAAATAATAAAATGTGCAGTTTTCATCTTGAAATTACTCTGCTTCAGTATCACTGTGTAACGACATGAGGCTTTACCCTATGACAGCCAAGGCTGGAAAGAGGGTCTTTGTGTTCTTTGGGAGGAATCACCCCCAGGTTTCATGCTTACATGCTTGTTTCTGTATCTGAAAGGTTTCAACATACTAGAAGTTTGAGAACCATTACCTTATTCTTTCCTTTGGAAGACAGAAAACCTGGAGATTTGGCTAAAAACTACAAAAAAGACAACTTGCATGATTTTGTAAAGCATTTCTATGTAGTTTTTCCTGTAATGCATTTGATGTTTACAGGATATCTTTGATTTACTGGGTCTTGCCAATAGGAGGAACTGCATAACTCACTAGTGACTTTGCTGTTTCTCAATACTTCAGTGATCCTGAGCCATTCCTGGCAGAATTTCATGCCACTTTATATCACACTGCGCTCTCTCAGCCTGATCACACAATCTTGAGACAACGTTCAGCCTAAAGCAGGATGTGGTTAAGCAGGCACCGGCAAGGATGTCATTTGGGGATTGATTCCTCATGAGTCCTAGGTTTCTGATTTCTGATGAGAACTGCTTGACAGTCCCCCTAGCATGTGGCAAATCACAAGGGTATTTGGGGGATATAATTTGAGATCATGGGTAGTTTGGCTATAAATTTCTATAGGACCAAGGATAAGTGCTGTACCAGAAAGGACACCTACAAGAGAGGTTCAGTGCAGTGCAGAGCACAGCGTGCTGCATCCTTTCTGTAGGCCATTTTATGGAGGCTGTGCTTTGGGAAATTGCAGCAGTGTGTCTCAAGGTTGTTTATAAATGTCTTTCATTATGCCCGGGAGTGGACGGGACAGGACTGTGGTGGCACACGGATGTAGTCATAGGATATTTAGAAAAAATGAGTTAACTTTTTAGGATGTGCCTTAGGCCAAATGGGAAACGGTTAGGAAAAGTCTGTGGCAAATGTTATCTAGAGGCTGGGCAGGATTACATTTCTTGGCTCTGTAAACTGTGAGTTTGTAACTGAATGCTGTTTTCTGAACACTCCTTCCAGCAATATGTCTGTTTCCCTCCTTTTTTGTTGTTATCTTATATTTTTCTTTTTTCAACAGATCGACAAGACATTTTACAATTCCATTTTAAGGAAAAAATACATCCGTTCGCGCTTAATCAGAGTGAGGTATGTGAGATTATAATAAATGCACGCAGCTGAGATAAAATGAAATGTACACCAAGCCCACTTAGGGAGCCATTTGATCTGATTCAGTAAAGTGTATCTTATGTAAAACTGGAGCATAATCCCCAATTGAGCATAATCTTATTCTGAACCATGCCCTCCTTCGGATCTTGATGAAGAAGATAAACTTCAGTCAGTCCAAATTCTATACAAGTTTGTGTTCAGATCTTGGGCAAGCTTCAGCTAATAAAGCAGCTATAACTTGAGCTATCAAAAAATAAAAAGCATTTCCTTCGCTATAATGCGGATGTCATTTTACTTCTAGTATTGCTACTGTGCTGGGCTTGTCAAGTAAAACCCGAGCATGGCTGTGCTGGATCAGGTGGTCTCACTTGTCACTGTTGTGTCTCAAAGATCTGGCGTAAGTAGGTGCCTAGGGAACAGTAGCAGCACAACAGACATATATGATAACTGCTTCTTGGTATGCTCCCTACCTCCAGCTACTTACCACTTGGAATTTCCTGAAGTGGTTGTGGTTTGTTTAGCAGCCCCCAGTGGAGTTATTTTCCAAGGACTTGTCCAGTCTCCCCCGGACTCTTGAAATTCATGCACCTCAATCATTTAGTAAGGAGTTACTTGTGAAGAGCCACCTTCTTTGGATCATTCAATGGCCCCTAGTTCTTGTGCTGGAAGAGGCGATGACAAGTTGATCTCTATCCCTTCTCTCCACGCAATTAGTCATATCAGACACTCCCATCGTATCCCTTTTCTCTCTTGTACCCCATGAGCTCTACTGTTTCTTTCAGTTGAAAGTCCCAGCCTGTTCAGCCATTCTTTGCAGGATCTGTTCCTTGTCACCCTGCTGTGTATCTACTTCAGGTCTGCTGTCCCTGCTTTCTGAGATGAAGGGGTCAGTCCTGTGGCTGGGATTATCACTGAGCAATGTTGGTGGTTTTTTTTCTCTTTTATTCTCTGTTCATTTGCCAATAATACCTAGTATTTTATTGGATTTTTTGACCACTGTTGAGTGCTGAAAGTGACCTTTTTATAGAACTGTCTATTGTAATATTAAGGTCCTGTTCCTGAGTGACAGTGCCCATGGCTTTGCAAGTAAACCTTGAATATCTTATTAATCACGTGCTAAAGCTGCAAGACTAATGATAGCAGCCTCAAGATCTTATTCTTGTGAATATATTTCTACTTGTTCTTCTGTGGTTTGTGAAACCCTGCCTCCTGCTCTACCTTAGCTTAACACCCAGTTAGGCAAATCACACAAGTCATTATTTGCATGTAGCTTTAGGAATATTTTTCAATACTGACTAGAGTGTTACAAGTGTAGATGAGGTGATTTAAGGATCCAAGAGGCCAATCTGCAGGGAGAAGTAATATTTTTCATTACTGCTTGTTCCCAAGGACAGACTGAGGTATTTACTGTGATGTTTGCTGTGTTGGGTGCAAGACTTGTATGTGCCAAAGCTTGTTTACTTTTTCAAATATACAAGCTTTATGCCTCTTGAAGTGCTCAGGCCGCAAGCTCTTTTAAGCAGGGCCATTGTTGTGAATTTGCTTGGAAAGCATTGTGCATATTTTTTGGCTCGGTATAAACAATGCATTAGTACTAATACCCACTGTTCACTGAGAAAGACAAAACTAATCTTGACTAGGTGTCTTTGGCTCTGGACCTTTGCTATATAGCGAGTGATTCAAGGTGGGCTGTACTTACCTGAGGGTTTCGAGAGGTGTGGTGTGCTTGCAAGAGTTGATACAGTAATTCCAGTGTGGCACAGCACAGGAAGAGGAGTGGGGGGAGAGGTGCGGGAACACCTCAGAAATGCCGAGCAACACCCACAGTTGGATCAGATAGTATCTGGAAAATAAATGGAGTGGCAATCACGCTGAAGTTGGCACAAAGGGAAAAAACAGCCTGTTGGAAAGTTCACGTATAGCTACTCAGTCTCAGTTATGAGATCCTTGAGGCAAGGAACGTGTCTTTCTGCTCAGCTGCGAAACACTCAGCATGCCCTGTTGTGCTAATAACACATGGCCTTTTATTTGCCCTTCACTGGCAACAGCAGGAATGTCTGTTTCATTTTAGTGCAAGTTCCTTTCGAAGATCATAGCCTGATTGCATGACTTCTGTATAAGCTACTTGCATTCTATTTTTAATTACCTTATTTTTCCTTTATAGAATGACAAATTTCCAAGTATCGTGGTTTAACCCCAGACAGCAACTAGGCACCGTGCAGCCACTCGCTCACTTTCCCCCCACCCCCCAGTGGGATGGGGAGGAGAATCGGAAAAAAAAGTAAAACTCATGGGTTAAGACTGATCTAATAACTGAAGTCAAATAAAATGTAAAACTAACAGTAGTAATAATAGTAGTAGTAGTAATGAAAAGGAATAAAATAAAATAAATAAAAAATACCAAGAAAAAACCCAAGTGATGCATAATGCAATTGCTCACCACCCACTGACCGATGCCCGAGCAGCGATCCACCCCTCCCGGCCAATGAGCTTCTCTCACTATCACAAGATAGTGAGATATAACTGGAAGAGCTTCTCTTTTCCTTTCCTATCTGAATGATGCTTAAGACAGAGCAACCTGCTTTTATCTTGCCCCCTCTATGAAATAACTGTGATTCCACCTGTTGTGGGTTGTGTCATTGCTTCTTGGCTCAGGCAGGAGAAAGAATAGGAGAGAAGGTTCTCGGTGCATGCTCTTATCTTCCCTGTGTAATGACCAAGGATAAGCCGTCTGCAAGCACAGAGCAAGATTTACTATGCCAGATTAGACACTTTGGTGTTTGTAGTATAGCATTCAGTCTCTTGCAGTATCTGATGCTTTAAGGAAAAATAAATACTACTACCAGGTAGATTCAGTCTGTTAGAAGATTTTTCTTCCTTTTCTTTCCTCTGATCTTACATAAAACTGTGGAAATGTGTGTCCCAGTGTGGGTGCCGCTTGTACTTTTCAGTGAGATGTTAAAGGCCCCTTTTGTGGTCTGTCTCTTGAACTGTGATAAGTAGATTGTGGCTATGCTGCTGAGTTTCATTTATTGTTGCATAACGTGAGGTTATTAGTCACATTCTCCCAAGAGGTTGCAGTGGTGGAATTGGGTTGTGTGGTCAAGTACCTTTTTGATGGCGATTGGAGATTTTTATTCTGTGTATGTACGGAGCCCTGGAAAGGTCTGTCTAGATACCATTAACCATCTACCTGATGTTTCTGAAGTGCTGTGTATCCAGCTTTTCATTGCAGTCAAATCAGTTCATTCCCTCCTGCTCTTGTGTCCCAAGCATGCAGTCAGTGACTGCTTTTTAGACTCCATTATAATGCTGGTCTGGCCATTTGTTCACTGAAAGCATCATGCCTTCTTCTAGCCTAAGACGCGTTTGACCATTCAGCATTTGCTTGATTTGTGTTGGCAATGCCTTCTCTGAGAAAGGTACAAAATGTTCAAAAATGTATCTAATCCTTTATGCTACATTGCCATTGCTAGAGGAGCTAAGATAAAAACTAAGAAATGCAGAAATGGGCTGAAGGTAACCAGACTGTGTTTCGTTGGTTTGTAGCCCAGATGCTGATGGTGTGATGGCAGAGGCTTTGCTCACATTCTGGTTCTCCTCCACGGATTCTAGAGAAGCATTGCGAGAAAGAGTCGAAAGGATCTTACGGAGGGGCCTGAAAAAATACACAGGGCCCCTGCAAATAAATGTCAGATCTTCTACCATCTCAAGTAAGTATATTACGACTCTCTTAAAGGTAGTTCTTGCCCTTTTCTGATTGATGAGACTTGATTTTTTCCCTTTGGATGATGGCTCTTACTGAGTCTGAATGACAGTCTTTCCTGCTCATTAAGTTAGAACAAAATCAATGGCAATGTATAAACACCTTTTAAACACCTTACGTCTGTATCAACAGGAGCAGTTGCTTTGTGGCCTGGCAGTACAGCCTTAGCCTCCCTCCAGACTGCAGTACCAAGCTTATGCTACTATCAGGATAAAGAATAGGAGCCTCACCACAGTGCTTCAGTACACAGCAACACAAACATGCTCTCTAGGTCTTTGCTTCTCTGAGGAGCCTGAAAGTGCAGAAACTATGCTTGGATGACAGTGGGGAAACAGCTAACGCACGGAAAAAATATATTTGGTGGGAGGATCAAAATCCTTGCAAATTCCCCAGGGGAAAGGGAAAGAAACAGAAAATGTTCTTATCTATGTGACTTCTCAGCTCAGGATCTAGCCCCTTCTTTGCAAAGCAGACCTGCATCTGCAGGATATGAAAAGTAACAGCACTATCTTTTTGATTTAGTGAAATACTAAACAGACACTGGAAGGCGGGTTTCCCTCCTCTTCTATGCTTCTGATCTGTTACAGATTTTTTTGTGCAGGCTTAAACTCTCGTCTCTGACTTGGCTTCAGTTATATGTAGTCAGTGTTTTTTTCTGGATGTCAGACTTTTCAAGAATGAGTTGCTAGTTGAAAGGAAGGGGCAGGTACTTGCTCCATTTGTTTTTGCAGACCTTTTGCTTGCTCCCAGCACAAGGGTGACAGTACAGCACATGGGTGGCTACTTGCTGCTTGCTTTTCCACACTAGACTACTTAAACCAGCAGACATCTGCAGAGGCCAGACGGCTGTGTTGAAACACTAGAAGCCTGGGCCAGATTCCACGCTGGATGGATCCAGACTTCCTCCCACTCAGAAATAACCAGGAGCAACCTCTTGTTCTGCCTCTTGGTGCTTGAACTGGGCATATTGCATTGCAGCAAAGCAGTGAAACTCAAATATGAGCTGTCACACACCCATCGTTTCTTGATAGGCCAGCTAGTCTTCCCCATTGGAATGGCTCAGGATGATAGGTGACATCCCTTTGGGCAAAGAAACACCGTTTCTCCGGAGCGTTGTTTATATGCCGGTAGTTCCTGTTCAGCAAAGTGCACGTGTAATTTGTCCCAGATAGAAGTACCATGTGGGCATTAATTAGATTCAAAGAGTCTTTTGGGGGTTTTTGGTTTTTTCATTTTCTGTTTTTTTTTAAAGACAGGTCATGATTTAGTGAATTTTGACACTTCAGTTTAATTTGGCGCCTTGCACAAAGAATAAAGTTGGAAGGAGTTAAAAAATGCTTATTAGAAACGGACTGTGATCTTCTCATCGAGTTATCTGATTAGCTGCTTTTATTCAGTCTGGTAAATGTGGGAAGTGACTCAAAACTCTGTTTTAGTTGACCTTGAACTGCACCAGGGCTGTTTCAGTAATGTCCTAGTTGCTAGTTAAAAAAATTAGTTGATATAATTGAATCACAATGTTTTCATTAAATATTTGGTCTCAGTAAAAGATGGCATCTCTCTGTTACTTTGATAAAGTTGTATGATAAACTTTGTGTTGCTTTTCTTGGATTTCTCAGCCTAACCATAAAACACTGACTACATAGGTCTACTACTCACTACAGGACTAGTGTTGCGCAACCGTCACATGTGACACAAAAGAACATAAACAATACCTTGCCATTTCTAGGAGACAACAATAAAAGGTTCTGTTTGGATCTTTCTTTGCTAATAGGGTTTCAGCAGTACTATGAGGCTTGGGCAAGCTCCTGTTGGTGCTGCCGTTTAAGAAAACCAGGTTGACTCAAGTGAAGGGTATAGAACAGCACTCCCATGCTTTTAGAGGAGATGCAGGTCTCAATTTATAAAGCTTGCCTTCTTCCTCATACCTGGGAGAAATTACAGTTTTCAGCAGATCCTGGCAGCCCAGAGAAGGATCTAGGTTTTGCATTTCCCACTTCTCTGTCCCCTCCTGAAATATCCTGTCCAATGTTAGTATTTAAACCAAGGAAAGCTAAGAAGCCTTAGATTCTTTCCATGCTCTGCACCACCTTTCTAAATTTTGCTTCATTGTAGCTTTGATAGTTTGCCAACTGGAATCCTTGTTTATGTTGAGGCAATCTCAGAACAATTTCATAATGGCTTGTAAAAAAATCATTAACCTGTTCATTGTAATCATCTTATCAAAAGATTCTAATTTGGGGGCCATAATATATAGCTCAGTTTAGCTAAGCATAGCTAACTGGTTGAAGAAATCCAGGTCAGGCACTTATTTACATTGCCTGCTAGGAGGGTCTGATAAGAAGAACCTCCTTAAGTCTTCCTCCCCGGATCTAATCATCTTGTTGTTCAACACCCTGTCTCAACTTGCACTTCACTCAAAAGTATTTGCTTTGAGGATCAGCTCCAACAAACTCCTACATATTGGCTGCAACACTTGGGATCCTCAGCTGCAGTTAAGGGCAGCAGTACAAAACTAACTAGTCTGCCAGACCAGGGGTAGAACTTGCATTGCCCCTTCATTCCTGAGGATTGGGAATAAAGAAGGGATAAAATCTAAACTGACAATGTTTTATTAGTTAAGTTTTTTTTCAAAAAGAGAGAAAAGCTTGATTGTACAGATGTGAAAAATAGCAAGTGTGCAAAATTTAAAGAAAAACAATATTGTCTCTGGTTTGTATCATCACTAAGCAGTAAATGTTCTTTATGTAGGGCTGCAAAAATACATTTGTATCAGGGTATCTTCAGATGCATGAAGATGACTGAAGTCAGATGACTGAAGTCCCTGCTTTTTTATTTAGCTAGACTTCATAGTCCCCTGGTCAAGGACAGTGGTATCTCCAGACATTCACTATAGCTTCGATAGAAAATAGGAGGTGATAGAGATCTCTGCACTTGTGAACAAACACCACAGGAAGCCCAAATATTTTTCAGTGGAGAGTCAAGCAAACTAAGTCCTATCTTCTCTCAACAGCAGTGCAAGGGCCAGCAAAATGAGATATCGAAGTTGGGTGACTTGGAAACACCTACATTAAGACTTGCTCTTCCACTGACACTGAAAGAAGAAGGTGTCGCGGTTTGTCCTCTGTATAGTTCTGGCACCAAAGAGATCTCCTGCAAGGCTGAATTTTTTTCCCCAGGGTTTCTTGGTTAGAAGTAGAGTCACCTCACAGCCTGGAACCCTATTAAGCAAAATGTAGAGCAGCTTGCCAGACTATTTCCCATTGTCAGGTAGGTTGGAAGTCTCCCAGAATATATTTTTGGGAACGTACTTCTGACATCAGAAAGAAACTGGTTGCAAGATCACTGGCACTGAGTAGGAAGTATTCCCACCTGTTACACAGCCAAGGGTTTTGACCATGAACAATGAGTCACGAATTGGTTTTGATCAACAAGTCAACTGTTATTGTTTCTATTTATCTGGCATCTGGGGCTTGCTATAGCTCCTTACAAATACAAAAGTGCAGAACCTGGGAGACAGATTCTCACTTCTTTATTGAGTCTTCTGTGGGAGACATGCAGATGAGTGTCTGACCTGGATGGCTGAGGAATATTTCATCTCAAATAATGTATGTAGCAGTCTGATTTTTTTGTACTTTACCAGCCACAACAGCAGCCTGGGGGAGTGGAACAGGACATGCACCTGTACATTGGGAAATACAGTGGAGATGTGACATTCCTCCACTTTGATGCCATTAGTTTGGCACAAGGTAGTACGTTTCAGTGTTTGCAACAGTCTAGAGAGGCTGACTGAAATGGGATGGACTGAAATGTATTTTTACATGAATATTTTGCAAGAACATGCTTGTGATGAAGGAATTAAGCAGGAAATCATCCTGGACTGACTTCTTAGATGACCCAGATAAGTTGATTTAATGAATTTCCTCACTCAATTCTTGTTTTTCCTTTTCTCTGCCTTGCCTGGAGAGGTTGCAAGTAATTTGGGCCGCCCCTACTGTAGTGAGACCTTGATTGCCGCTGGGGCATGAGTGTAGGTCAGGAAGAAAAATAATGCTAAAAACGGTATCAGCTTGGATACACACTGCAGAACTGGTACATAATTCCTCATGCAGATCCCTCCTCAGGCTGCAGGACGCCCAGATGGAGGAGTTGCAAGTACGCTGTGAGGTGTGGACCTCTGTCCTCATGGACAGAATTAAGATATGGTTGATGGGGGGGGAGGTCATGGATGTGAGGACAGCTCCAGTGGACATAAGTAGGGAGGGAAGGGCTAGGTGACAGGGACAATTACAGGTACAAAGCCCTTGCCTTGTCTCTACCAGGTTACCAACTCTCCCCTGTTGAAGGAATGAGACTTGCATCACCTGTATCTAAGCCATGTTTTTCTACTTCTACAAGGGTGCATAACTCTAGGCAGGTAATTCCTGTTGAGAGAGCGGTGAGAATATTGGAAGGTTAGTGCAGAGATGGTTTATGTTGTGTGCACTATGTAACCACACAAGAGCATGACTTCCCTGCTGAGCCCAAAGCTCATGTTTTGCCGTCTTTCAGGAAACTCCTGCATTTCCTTTTGGGTACAGTTTTTGGAACATTACTGAATCTGCTGCTCTCTGCTCTCATCCCCATTTCACCCCAGTACCTCAGGCCTTCATGGTCTTTAACGTAATTAAAGAGTATTAGAGTAGAGCTATTATCCCCACCTCTGTCTGCATGGCAGGACAGATGCACTCTGTGACATTCCTCTCGGCTACCCAGGTTGGTGACCTACTGAAACTTGCCAGAGATCCTTTTTTGCCTGCATGCACTGTTGTTACCCTAAATAACACAACTAGGTGAGCCCCCTGTTTCTGATGCAGCTGAGAATTTTGTAATTCTCTCTTGTTTTGGCAAGTTGTTATTAAAATTTGACAAAGGACAGTGAGGAAAACATTTCCTCTGCTCCCTGGTGCGTTTCACAAAGCTGTGTTTCAAATGCATGTCCAAGAATGTGTTACTGGTACTGAAGCACGCACTTTTTCTTAGGTTTTTTTATGTTTACAACCCTCTCCTCCCTTCATACCCCATTTAAGATAATCTCTACCGTGCCTTCTCTGTGTGAAAAAACAACTTACACAAGCAAGATGTGGGAACTTGATATAATAGAGAATGGAACATGCAGTTTGCCTTTGAAGCTAGCAGTTATATTATGACATATAGAAAATCATGGGTGGAAACCTTTAAAGAAAATCAAACTTCTTGTGGGCATCTACATCTGTGAAAAGTGATGTAATTGGGTAAAGGTGTATCAGATTTTTAAAATGGATTTCTCATCTTTAATTTTGTAGCCATCTCTGGCCTCTTCCACACTGAAAATGCACAATGTCGTGTAATAATGCACTTGCTTGCCTTGTTTGAACTACTTCAATATAATGTCTGGTCCATTTATGTCACTGAGAGTTCTGTCTGTTATTTTCCTTTTAATATAAACACTAATCTCTGTGGCTAAAATGAAATGAGGCAGTGGACACAAGATTAAGTCTTCTGATGCAGTGACACTGATATTATTTAGAGACGTGGTAAAGCAAGCACATTTTTCTGTAGGAATCTCTGACTCCCTCAGAGTCACATTCACTCTGCAGTTAACTATGAACCTGCAAACGTTTAGGTGGTTGCCAAATAGGTCCACAGGCTTTGGGCACTGAACTCCCTTAGAAATCCTCGCCTTAACTGGCTATTACATATAAACAATTACCAAAATAAAGACGCTTTCCTGCTCTTGTTTACTCCCCTTTTCTTTCCATGTTTGCTCAAAGGCATAAGTTGAAGAGTAAAAAAGTTATTTACTGATAAGTTATTAATCTCAAATAGTAACTGTGAGTCTCTATTCTCACTAGTCAGAAATTAAGACCAATAATCTAAGTGTATTTTAAGGTTATTCCGTTTACTAAATATGCAAAATAACTGTATTAACAAAATTGCTTGTCCAGTTGGAGAACAGAGCCCTCTTCTGAATGATGGAATCCCTAAGCCACGTTTCAGTAGATTGCTGTGATTTTAATTTAAACAGTAGTTTTCTCTTTTAAGTTAGGCAAGCTTTAATTAAGTAGCAAGTTCCATTTTACAGGTAGGCAATGCATGTTCAAGTTGAACTTGTTCTTGTTTACAGTGGAAGCCTGAACACTGTTTTCCTAAATGCAGCACAAACAACTATTTTTGCAGCTGCATGTGGTTGGGACAAGATATAACACTATAATTGTTACTAATTGATGCTTTTTCTTGGTAGTGCAAACAACTAGGGCAACTAGTAAATGAGCAGGGCAGCGAAATTGCCTCTCGTGCCTTACAAGTGATTGCTTCAAGGCAGGGCTTGCAACATGTTGGCTGGCACAATACAAACAGCTATGCTGTTGGCCATGCCCAAAATGTCAAGCTAGTAACAAATGAAGGCAAGCCCCTAACGAGGTAAGCTAGTAAGCAACCTGATTTTCAGCAGTATCGTGTAACCCAAAGTGCTCCATCGTTTTGATGGGATCTACTGTCGGCTGGGCTTACCTAAAAAAATAGTGTCAGTTAGTTCAGGTTTCCAAACACACACACGTGCTCTGGGTTTGGGATCTTGGTTTTGAGTCCTGGGTATTACGCCCTAATTTCACCTGTCCCGATCTGCACGATGGGTTCCCGGGTCTGTTGCCAGACAGAGCTGCTTTCATCTCTTAAAAACTCCCTTTACTTTGAGGTTTTCTCCATTGTTGTGGTGTTTTCTTTAGTACTTGTGTTCCAGCTCCCAGTGTGGGATACGTGGTCAGGGCACTGTATCTGGCAGATCTCTAAAGCAAAGCAGCACACCTACCCTGGTGAATACAGCACCGAATTTATTGACAGGTGTCACTGGCCTTTTTCCTTCAGCAGTGCCTGGATGGGAGAGTACATCAGCTGCATAGTCCTGATATATTATAAAATATGCTAAAATTCAAAGCTGTACAGACATCCTATTTAAGACTTGCAGCATGTGCGTGGAAGGCTTGTTTCTCCAATTACACACAAGTTGGTCCAACTGGAAGCAATGGGTAAAATTTTGCCCACGTGAGGTGCGTACTTTTTTTTAGGTGCCTCATAAAAAGGCAAACAGAGATATAGACAGGTGCCTTGCAGAACAGCTGCATGACTCACAGCAAAACTCAGTGCAGTGAGAACATGCCAATTGAATTGCTTCCGGCACTGCGCTTGAACAAGCTGGTTGCTCCTTTTGTCTTCTCGATGAGCTTTGCAATATAATGTAAGTGTTAATAATTGACTGCAGGCTTTATAATTAGGCATTGTGAGGTAAATGTCTCTCCACCCAGAGAGGAGCTAAAAAACCACTATTATCAATATTGCACTTGAAGGCAAAAGGTGCTCTTTCATTGTTGATTACATTCGTTGGTTTCTTACCAGTTTCCAGCTATAAAATGTTAGAGTGACCCAAATAATGAGCTAGTTCTGAAGGTTGTATGAATTTCTAGGAAAACACTGGCTGCTCATCACAGTTGAAACAAACAAGTAGGGCCAGATTTTTCAAAGCACTTCTTGCCAATATAAACACATGGGTGAAGTAGCCAAATACTTAGCACAGCACCCAGGTTTTTTTCCTCACTTTGTAACTTACCAAACAGTAATGTTTACACCACTGCTGAATCCCTCTTCTGGCCTAGCTTTTACTGTCTGATATTATTACATTTTGACGTAAGGAATCTTGGCAACAACCAACCATATTGTCCATTGAAATTCACGGAATACAACCGATATTCCTGAAATGCAGAAGTACCTGGACATTCCACCCCTCGCCTCTGTGAATCACATATTTAAGAATTATCATTAAAATCCACATTCATCACACCATCTTCATAAACTTCACTCACATCAACAAAAAAGAATTCCCCCCACCAAAATCAAAACGTCATCACAACACTGACAAAAAGTGGACAATTTACGCACAATCCACTCCTTGTCCCTTCATCACAACTGAAAATTCCCCACAATTATCCCACTCTCTAACATTGTTCAGTCCATGTTTTGCACATTACCTCTCCCAATTGCCATCCTTATCTCAAATTCTTCACGCCCCATGTTGGACACCAAAGAAGGACTGTGGTGGGTTGACCCTGGCTGGATGCCAGGTGCCCACCAAAGCTGCTCTATCACTCCCCCCTCAGCTGGACAGGGGAGAGAAAATACAATGAAAGGCTCATGGATTGAGATAAGGACATGGAGAGATCACTCACCAATTACCATCATGGGCAAAACAGACTCGACTTGGGGAAAATGAATTTAATTTATTGCCCATCAAATCAAAGTAGGGTAATGAGAAATAAAACCAAACCTCGGAACCCCTTCCCCCCACCCCTCCCTCCTTCCCGGCTCAGCTCCATTCCCGGTTCTCTCCTCCTCCTCCCCCCGGTGGCACAGGGGAACAGGGGATGGGGGTTTGGGGGGTCAGCTCCCCACACCTTGTCTCTGCCGCTCCTTTCCTCAGGGGGAGGATTCCTCACTCGTCCCCTGCTCCACCGTGGGGTCCCTCTCACAGGGTGCAGTCCTTCAGGCACAGACTGCTCCAGTGTGGGTTCTCCGCGGGGTCACAAGGCCTGCCAGCAAACCTGCTCCGTGGGCTCCTCTCTCCATGGGTCTGCAGGTCTTGCCAGGAGCCTGCTCCAGCATGGGCTTCCCATGGGGTCACAGTCTTCTTCGGGCATCCCCCTGCTCTGGTGCAGGGTCCTCCCTGGGCTGCAGGTGGATATCTGCTCCACCGTGGACCTCCCTGGGCTGCAGGGGGACAGCCTGCCTCACCATGGTCTTCCCCACGGGCTGCAGGGGAATCTCTGCTCTGGCACTTGGAGTACCTCCTCCACTGACCTTGGTGTCTGCAGGGCTGTTCCTCTCACATATTCTCACTTCTCCCTCCAGCTGCAGGTTCTGTCATGCAGCACCCTTTTTCCCTTCTTAAATATGTTATCACGGAGCCACTACCACTGTCACTGATGTGCTCAGCCTTGGCCAGCGGCGAGTCTGTCTTGGAGCCGTCTGGCATTGGCTTCATGGGACACAGGGGAAGCTTCTAGCAGCTTCTCACAGAAGCCACCCCTGTAGCCCCCCCTGCTACCAAAACCTTGCCACACAAACCTAATACGGGGTTTTCCTCCTTCTTTCATAGGAATTGAGAAAGTACAAGTGAGCATTTTTACTGAAAGGGGACCTCACAAGTTGTTGGTTGCCCACCAGTAAAACTCATTTACCTTTATTATGTGAACAGTTCCTTTTTATAGTGAGTAAGACTGTGTTGCTGTATAAATGTCCAATTATAACTCTTCTCCCATTCTTACAAAACAAAGGAGCAGCTGCATGCACATAAGGCAGCCCTAGCACTGCCTTTGCTTTGTAACATTCCCCACAGTCAAGCTGTACATCCACTGGAGTTCTGTTTCCTTTTTCTATCATAATCTGATTAACGTCATGTTAAGAAATGAATGAGTACACGTCTAGTAATGGTGGATTGCAATTCAGCCTGCATACCAGGAGGAGTGTCAAGCCCACAAGCAAAACACAGGTGATACTAAGCACAACAGGCAACAAGTAGGAGCCAGAGACTCCTCCTGGCTTGGTATGGTTTTGGATCAAAACTAGGATGTTATTCTGCGTAGCTGCAAAGAGAAAAGAGAAATGAAGAAGTGGATAAGGACAGGGATCTGCTGAGAAAGGCTATCCAGCCACAAAATGTGAAGTTGTGGATGCTGTACAAGAATCACTATATAATTTAAAAATTGTATTGAAAGTGTGATTTTTTTTTTTTTTTAAATTTGTTTTTACTGCTGGCAACTAAAATGGTAGCTCTACTAAAAATAGTGTTCTGGAAGAAGGGGAATAGACTTGCACCTTGAGCCAATGCTTGTTCTTGTCAGCATGAGCATACTGTATTGTCTATAAACATACAACATGCACATTAAAGAAGGGAATGTATTGCTAGAACCTGCTGTGCCATGCAATAAATTGCTATTAACTGTCTACTTTAGTATTAATAGTGTACCAGACACCCTGTTGCTCAGTAAGATAGAAGGGAGCCGCTGCTATTGTAGGCTGGAATTGCTGCAGTGAAGTCAGTACCTTCTGATCTCAATGAGGGCACAGAGTGGGTACCAGATCTCCTCTGGCTCTCACTCTGGTGTAAAATGCTGCCGGTTGATTTTTTACGAAAAAAGGGATTTCAAAGGTTTCCACTGTAAAAATTCCTGCCCAACAAAACTGTGGATCTTGTTTTGGCTGCACTCACCTCCAGAAACATCAGGGTCCAGCAGGATGGGGGAGACCCTGTGCCTGGTCCTCAGAGGATATTGGCTGGCTGGAGAACAGCAAGCAGCACCGCAGAGAGGAGTGCAATAGCCAAGCAAGAACGTGACCACATATGAGCTACACCAGTTTCTCTAGCAGCCCCCCTCAGCCGTACCTCCTGCAGTGCCCTGTACTCAAATAGCTGTCGGGTGGGACAACCGTGCTGATGGAAAACCTTGTCTGTGCTGTCCTGGCCTTACCCTGACTGTTTGTTTGTTTCAGATATGGAGACGAAAAGAGCAGAAGCCCTCTTCAATGACAGTAAGTGAGGGCTCTTTAAGCCTGGGAAATCTCTGATTGTTTTAATTAGCATTAATAGTCTCTGAGCACTTTTCCTGGTCCTTCAAAGCCTTTTCTCATCCTCCTGCCTAATGAATGTGACCTCGTACTTCACACAGCTGAGCCATGTGTTTAGAAATCCTGCTCAGTCACAAGGAAGCCTTTTTTTATTAGTGTCTTCTGGGATACTTAGGAAGACTGGCTGGAAAATAGGGGTGATGGGGTAAAAATCACTTTTCTAGAAAAAGACTACAGCCACTGCTGAGTTCCCTGGTCAGGTTTTTTTGCAGTGAGGTGTTCCTTCTGTTAAAAATATCAGCAAGTCTGTGAGAAAAGTGCCCACGATGAGAAAAGAGCAAGTGCTGAGGGCTCTGTAGAAATCCCCATCACTGGGCAGAGAGGAGACATGCAGGTCCTGCTCCCTAAGTGCCTATGGCGTGCTTCTGCCTCCAGCAGTGCTGGTGTGGAAGCCAGAGGGTGCACCCTAAATGTAAACCCTGCCATCTAGGAAACAGAGGACTTAGCCAGTGAGGCCTGAGCACTGCAATGTTCAGGACACTTGTTTATTTACTAGCCTCATCCAGTTGCTGTTGGTACCAGGGAGAGCTTTTACACTGTGTCTGCTTAATTGTGTGTTTGGACAGGCAGAGACTAAGCCATGTTTCTACATGAAAGCTAAGACATTTCAGATGACTCCTAGGTGTAGGTAGTAAAATTGAGTGAGTGAGGAAGACTTCCAGTAAATAAAAGAACTTAATTGCTTCGGGTAGTTGACTGCTTTAATCACAGTGGCTAGCTGAAAGATGTACTATTACATGCTAAAGGCAGGAGAGTCCTTATCACGGATTTGAGCGCATTTTGTATTTGAGCAGATTATAGTTAGAAGCAATCTCTATTACAAATTGATTAAAACATGTACTTAAATAGAATACTTCATCTAGTCTAATCCTGCCTGCACAGGGCAGGCACTGTTCTCTGTCCCCTTGTCGTAAAGTATTAGAACTGCATCTCGGAGCAGCAGCTGCAGAATCTGTTTCATATATGCGTGTGTTGGATGCTGTAGCATAACAATTAATCTCCACCTTGCTACCTGTTTTTTTCCTATACACACATTAAGTGATGAGATTTACACCCAGCATGTTGTTCAATTGGTGCTTTAAGGGTGGCAGCCCTGCAGAGACCTCTAACAGCCTGCAAGTGAGAAGTGCCCCAAAAACCGGTAGCGTTGGGCACATGCAGAAGAGTTTAGAATAATAGCCTTCTGTGTGCTCTCAGAGATCGGAAATATGTCTAGTGTGCATTGGAAGGCAGAAATGACCCTAAGGAAATGTACAGAAGTTACATCAGCCTGTGATTCTAATGAAAATGTTCAGGATTTTGGAATGGCTCGTAGCACAGAATTGTTCCTTATGGAAATATAAGGCAATATGATAGGTCTTCTCTAGGTATTGCTGTAGGGGTTAAGTTTAGGTAGTTTGTTTTAGAAATGTTTTTAGGCTTTCAGAGAAGGAAGTCAGCTTGTTTGCAGATTTAATAGTCATAAAAAGCCATCTCTGCTTACAAGTTGGGTTTCTTTTAACTCTGGGAAGGTTTGATCAGTTCCTTAGCAGCGGGCTGTCAAATAATGGAAGATTAAATAACAACACTTTTTGGGTCCGTTTTAGGTGCAGGTGTTCTGGCGCACTGATGGAACTGTGAGTTTTTCCCTGTGTTTTGAACATTGACTTCTCAGGTGATTGATAGGATTGTGCAGTTTTAGGACCAGTAACAGAATTACCGATAGCTTTCAGGAGGGAAACATGCTAGTGCAGACAGTCTTACCAGTTATGGTATATTCTACAGTTTTCCTTTCACACGGAAAGTTTTGGACAAGAAGATTTAGATTTCACTTATTTCATTCATTGTCATTTTAAATCTCAGAACAGGGCAGACTCTACACTGAGCACATGAGCTTCTCGATATTGTACGGCTTTTTTTTTTTCTTCTCAACTTTACGAACAGCTTTCGATCTGCGGTGTTATTGCTGCTGCTTTTGACTATAAGGCACTGTTAACATAACCCTGTGCAGATCCTAGCAGGAAGGGGCAGCGGTTACACTCTGCGTGGCTCCAGTGTTTCACTTCTGAGGACTTCGAGGGCGCTGGGGCTGGCAGCTCTTCAGTGATGTACTAGTGACTTCTGCTTTGTCCCCCTCTGGGTCACCGTCTGTGGGGGACAGGCAGTGCAATGGTTTGGATTGTGTTGTCACTATGCAAATAATTCTTAGCTCTGTCTCTTTTTCAATGAATTGGGATAGTCCTGTCTGTCAACTTTCCTAATGTCTAGCTGAAATCGGGGCCCGGAGGAAAACTAGTGGGTCTTGGTCCAGGTAAGATGGATTTGATGCTGTTTGGATGGGAGAAGACAGCTGAAGCAGCTCTGTCCATTGAGGAAGTTTCTAAAGCTATGGGGGAGCTTCAGCTGCTCCTGAATATCCTGAGTTTAGTGGCTGAAACCACGGATATTTTCATTTCTCTCTGGGTTTGGAGGCTAATACTTTTTGTCATGGATGCACACCATGCTGGAGACATCCATGCTTTTGTCATCTCTGGCTTGGATTAGTGTGAGGCTCTTTGCCTGAAGTGCCTCTCCAGGTCCTCTTGCAGACTGCCATTTGTGCAACGTGCAGTTGCCTCTTTCCAGGTGACATCTTGCTGATGTAATCTGCATGCATGCGTGGTAAAAACCCATGGCTTGGATCACTCCCATCTTAGATTTTTCCTTGTTCGTGTTTTATCCTAATGACGAATTACCTGGGACATTAAAGTTGGCAATCCCTGTATTTAGGAATTGTCCTGGCTGTGTGGTGAAGGTTTTGATTCCTGATTTGGGCTGCTCACGCCGCTAAGCCAGAATGGTTGACCATCATGGCTTTCCATACTAGTCAGTTGTTCATTTAGGCTTCTAACAGAATGGGTTGTGCATGAGGATCTCTGATAGGTTGGAGTGGCTGGTGGAAGGCATATATTCTTGTCGATGTTAATACTGTTAGAGAACCTAGGTGGTGTGTAATTTTACATACGTTTTCCACAGCTATTGGCAGGCATATTTACTAAACGGAAGAAGAGTTAATACGCTTTTTCTCCTTTTTGACAGTCTGCGGGTTGCGGCAGAATAGATCAGTCAAGTCAATGGCAAAATCATCATCACTGCGAATAGTCGGCGGATTGTCTTCTGCAGAGACTGGGGACTGGCCGTGGCAAGCTAGCTTGCAGTACAATAATATCCATCGCTGTGGTGCAACACTCATCAGCAATACGTGGCTTGTATCTGCAGCTCACTGCTTCAGAGAGTAAGTTCCCATTTTAGAGAGAATCTGCAGCAGAATGTGCCCCATGTGTATCAAGTTGTGTGGCTTTCCAGATTTGCTCCACACCCCTGGCTCTTCCCAGGGGAACAATAGTCTGCCTTGGACAAGGAAAGTCACGGTTAAGCAGACCCATCACTTGAATGTTTCAATGAGAAATTAAAGACTGACTCTTTGGAGCAGAACTGGCAGCCGTATGAGTGGAAATCAATAGTAATTTGGCATGTTGAGCAAAGAAGTGCAGAAAAGGTAAAGTGACTGAAATGGCAGACTATTCATTTCCTGTTGCACTACGTGTTTTTGAAGGTGCTCCTTCATGTTACAATGAGGCCGCTGCTGCTGTAGGCTGCTACCAGAAGTTACAATCCCACATTCCTACCCCTCCGTTCAGCCATGTGCTCCCAGCACTTTTTTGTTTCAGGCGTGGCAATTGTGAAGCTGCAGGGCATGTAAGATGGAACAGCTGATTGAACAGATTATTAACATGCAAAAAGAGTAACAGAGATGAAGAGTTTTCTAGCAGAAGAGCGTTTTGCTTTGATTACAACCTACGGCCACACAATGGCTAGGTCAGGGACAAGGAACAGGGGAGGAGTATGAGACCATGGTTGAGGACGGAATGCAGCATTGCCTTCTTCTAGCAGCAGCCCACAATTATGTGAGACACAGTATTATGGAAAGTGATGGATGCCTTAAGAATCTAGTAGGGAGCTGCCTTGAAGGAGCTTTACAATAAAGGTGCTCACCAAGTTTAGAGTCCTGAACACTTATATTTACAGCTAAATACAGCACTCTTACCTTTTTCAGCATGAGTCACCCTCAGAAGTGGACTGCTACTTTTGGAGCTCTTTTGAAGCCACCACGCTTGAAACGATCAGTCAAGACTATTATTATTCATGAAAAGTACCGCTACCCAGAACATGATTATGACATTGCACTTGTGCAGCTCTCTAAACGAGTTGAGTTTACGAGTAGCATACACCGCGTTTGTCTGCCTGAGCCATCTCAGACTTTTCCATACAATATTTATGCTGTCATCACAGGCTGGGGAGCACTTACCAATGACGGTGAGTCCTAAGGCTACCAGGCGACCTGTATGATACATAAACAGTGGCTCTGATCTACTACTGAATTGATACCACTTCTGCAGCCATACGTTGTATGGCAGCAAGCCTAATGCTTTGTCTATAAGCAATAGGTTTGTTTAATAGTAAGCAGCAGTTTCTTGTTCTAAAATTAGACTGGACAAAGACAGAGCTACAATCCACTGAAGCAGAAAACAGGAAGAAGGCTGTTCTCTTTTTCCAGCCTTTCCATTTCGTATTGTAAATTCTTAAGACAGGTAGTCCAGCCGTGCATGTGCTTATATAGCACCTAAAACATTTTTCTCCCAGCCCTAGCCAGAAGCTACAGATGACTCTGTGGGCTTTCAGGTGAATGTGCAGAGTGCGCTACAGATGGTAACTTACCCAAGCTCACACTCTTATCACGCCATGTTAAGATTAGATTTAGCAATGGGACCAAGATGTCTTCGTTTCATACCATCTGCCCAAATTACTAGGTAATTTGTGTTCCATGGTATTATATGGAACATGTACAAAATATATGGTTTTACACTTAAGGCACTATTTACCATGCAGTCATTACTTCTGTCTTAATGGTACACGTCCCAAGTGGGACTATGAGGACTATGAGTATGTACATTTTCCTTAAGGGCCTAACCTAGACAGATCAACAAGCAAAACCTCCACATTAAACCAAGTCAAACTGGTCCTCCATAAGAGAACTTTAAATGCTCCTCCTGTATCTTAACTACTGCAAATTCTGTAGATAAATACCCAAACTATATTTTCCCTCAGGTCCAACTCCAAATGCTCTTCAGGAAGCAACAGTGAAACTTATTGACTCAAACACTTGCAATAGAAAAGAAGTGTACGATGGGGACATAACGCCCAGGATGTTGTGTGCTGGATACCTGGAAGGAGGAGTAGATGCTTGTCAGGTAATTGTAGCTGAAAATTAGAAAGTAAAACTATTTTAATACTGACTCCAGTATCTGGTTGACCAAATCTTAGCTGACAGTGTATTAGTCCTTTAAACAGGCTCCATTCAAACAGGAATGAAGATGTAAAATGAAATAGCATTTAGTACATATCATTTAGCACATAAAACCCATACTAAGAGCACTAAATAAGTATAATATTCAAAATGTAAACCTTTGATAGCATGAAATGAAATTCTTATTCTGTAACTCAGTACAGCTGCTACAAGCCCATTTGATTCTCATAATTTGTGTGTGAAATCTAACTAACACTTTGCTTGCAAAATGATATGACAAGACATTGACGGAGATACTAAATATGAGCTAAAAATTAAATGTCTCAAGTAGCCAAGACCAGAGACCTCTACTGTTGGGAAGGAAGAAATTCAAGAATGTAGCAGTTAAGTTGCCAGCAAAAATGCACTATCGCTCATTGAAATTAAATTCTGGACTGGATCATCTCATAACAGGTCTGTTATGATATGATCTTTGGTAACAGACTTTGATCAGTGGAAGGAAAACTGAAACAAAGATAACCATAGGGAAGCTAGCTGTAAATTGAATGGTAAGGATACATGTGTGGTGCAAGTTTGCAAGGAAATGCTTATGTTCAAACAAATTGTTTCCATAATGATAACTTTTAAAAGTAATTTCTATATATGTTATTTACAAAGAATGTACTCCTAAGTGCTGGTTCAAAACAGAACCTTTCCAGTATCCCAGTCTTACAGGTTTATACGTAAGGCAAAACTCCCTGAAGAATAAGTCTGGGAGGCTCAATTCCTCTGTTCCCGTCTGGCTCAGCATTGAAAAGACCTGAACAGAAGGGTGTGACTGCTGTTTATTTCAGTAAAGCATTTTGGTGGAAGATGGGGAATTTGGTCTGTTGTGTGAGGATTGCCTTTCAGCCTGTGAGGTTCCCAGTTTAACTATTATTACCATGTCATGGTATTAACAGTATCTGAATTCAGCCTCTGAAAGTGGCTGACATCTTAAGGAGATACTGTCTAATTAGAAGACCAAGTTCCTGATTAAATCCTTTTTGAAATGTTATTGCGGCAAGTGACTAAAAGAATTTGTTGAAAGACCAGTGGTTACTCTTAAAAAAAAGAAAAAAGTTAATGTTGGCTTAGATTGCTGTATGTATTTGTGTTTCCCTACTTTGAACGAGGAGGAAGACAAGGTAGGTGGGAAGCAGTGTTTCACAAAACAGAAGAGAAGCTTTTTTTTTACTGTAAAAGCACAGAGGCAGGTCAGGAGGTTCCATGGCAAACAGGAAAAAGCCACAGACTCCGAGTCAAGTTTCAGAACCTGACTGGATTCTGCACAAATGGCAGCTCTTGAAATACTGCTTGCTTTATTCTTTTATTGGACACACCCTCCTGTCTATTTCCCTTCTGATCAACTAAATCTTTTTTTCCCCTTCCTCTTTCTCTAGGGGGACTCTGGGGGACCACTGGTTACTCCAGACTCTAGACTGATGTGGTACCTCGTGGGAATAGTGAGCTGGGGAGACGAATGTGCCAAACCAAATAAACCTGGAGTTTACACACGAGTGACTTATTTCCGTGACTGGATTACCTCAAAAACTGGCATCTAATTCCAAAATCAAAAATGGATTTAACTACGTAGACTATGTGTAACTCATATTTGCCTGTAATTCTGAAACATTATTTTTTTAGTATATATATTCCTATGTAGTTTTGGTTGAAGCAACCTTTGCCCGCAGCAAGTGCTATCTTTGCTGTCAGAGATCCTAACCCCTTGTGAATTTATACTAAATGCATGAGATTGCCTGCCTCATCTTTGAGCCTTGAAACATTCTCACTTAGCAGAAATTACAAACTGACGTCATTACACGAACATTTAAAAGCTACCAATTTACCTGCTTTATAAATACAAATGTTTTCCAGGAAAAAAAAAGAAATTTTTCTTCGGTCATGGCTGAGGTTTGAAGCTGAACCTTCTTCCTCCAGTGAAGCAAATGCTGTCACAGCTGTATTTCTAGCAAAGCGAATGCTTGATTATTATTCTTGTTAGAGACTATCATCTGCACAGACTGCAGCCGAGACCCTGGATGCTCACCCTGCTCGGTGGCCTTGATAGCTAACAGTGGAAACCGTCTCACTGCAAAGAAAGCAACTAGTGATACTGTCTTGCTTCACTGATGGATTCATCTCTGCCATGAATGAATATGATCCTGTCTTATGAGGCTGGAGAGTAATGTCATATTAAAGAACAGTCCCGATAAGAACTTCAGAGTAAATGCAGTCGTTATACACCAATTAAGCACTTTTCCTACCTCTGTGCATGACATCTCATGCATTGCTGGTGGAAGGGGGTCCAGTGATGTGGCTATTACTGTTCCCAACTACCCAGGCCTTCAATATGAGGATCCAAAATGTCACTCTAGTACTGTTTCCTGCAGTCTTTGAATGGCCACCGGACTGCTTAGGCTTTGAATGCAGGACTCACAGGAGTCTGTATGAGACATGAAAGAAGCTGCAAGCCCTACAGCTGAACCTACTACAACGGAAAATTTCTCTGAAGCATCCTGCCTCCTCTTCTGCTCAGGGCTGGGTCTCTCCTCAGCCTTCCTACTGTGCAAGCTCTCCAACAATCCGCATCCCTGGGAATGAGATGCTCGGCATTTCTTGAAAACTCACACCCTGAATTACAAGTCTACATATGGATGGAAAAGCCTATTTTTAAGCCTTGGTGGCAGAGGAAGGGGTTAGGCTCCTTCCAGTCTTTCTATATATCTTTTGAATTTCAGTAAAAGACAAGACACCTCGTATCAGAAAGAAATCTATTGAAGGTTTTAGATTAGGTTTGGGTTTGAAATAGTAGTATCTTTATTCTGATTTTTCCATGTCCATTATAAAATGAAAAGGATCTTGGGACAGTTAGGAAGATAGTTAGATGCAGCAAATCCGTTTCCTTAATTTATTGATGAAGTTTGTAATTTATGCACTTTTGAGTTGCTGCTACTTTTCAACTAAGAATTTACTCTGGGCCAGGTTCAGTTACAAAATAGAAACTTCATGGAGTTTTGGATTAGGTCACCTGGAAACACTGTTTTCTTCTAGTGTTCAGGTCCCCTTTTTTCGAAGGCATCCTTTGGAAAAAAAAAAATTACATCTAGTTTTTTGTGCCTCTTATTGCTCTGAAGGTGAAAATCATGACAAGTGTCCTTCCTTATTATTAGCTGATGAATTGCAATTGAAAGTAAATGGTAGTTCACTTTCATAGATAGCTAAGGCTTTGTTTTGCACTGAAATCTATCTTTTTGCCTAGCAAATGGAGGGGCAACAATAAGGAGGTGAGGCCCAGATTAGATATAACCCCTATGAACTGGTTCCTACCTCACACTGCAAGTGACATGTATATATAATACCTTTAAAATGATAAAGGAAGCCTTTATTTCAGGTCTTCTCATGAGAGGCCAAACAGCCAAGAGGTGTGTGGGAGAATGTCTACCTTACTCAGGGAGTCCTGAGCCAGCCAGATGCACTTTTCACAAATTTTTTAGCAAACTGTCTGGCCTAGGTTTGTCTTATACTCCATGTCAGTGTTTTATTTATGAAGACTGTTTGTTTTCTGCCCTAGAATAAAACAAAGAGAATATTGTGTGATTAAAAAAAAGATTTTTAAAAACCTTTTATTGTTGTTGATGTTAAGATTTAGCAAGGATTTAAACAATATAAAGGTAACGTTTCATAACATTAAATGTATTTAAAAACAATTGCTCATTTTTTGTCTTTTTTTTGCTTAATAATAACCAAGCTAAAAATTGTATATGATGCAAAATAGACTAATCATCCTTATTTTGATATAAGACTATTCTAAAACTGCAGCATGCTCTGTTCATTCCCTATCCTAGGAATTGTTTGTCTTTAACAGTGGTTGGAGCTTTACAGATGTTTCAGCAAAGACAAGGTGGGACATGTGCTTTTCTAAAATATCAAAGGTGAATTTCAGTTAAGCTAGCACTATGCAAATTTGAGAATGGATCTGAAGCTTCATCCAAGAATCCACCACCTCGCTTCTGGCCTTGGAGAAACTTACCCTTTTAACGGGGCATTCCTGGAAATCAGCTGTAGAGAGGTCTATGCAGCTGATGTACCAATTGTCCTGAGATTTCCCAGGCAGATTTAAAGCATCAAGACACATGTTTGAGGCTTGCCCAATGCTAAT
>VYZV01029780.1:541-10557 GCA_013401275.1 Pandion haliaetus | reverse complement strand
CTGTGGGAAGTTCTGACAACATTTAATGTGAAATGGCTTAGAACAACCCATTTCATTTATTGTATGACTACAGAATTACTGAGTTGTTGCTGTCGTACCCCCCTGCCCCCATTGGTCCACATCATGAAATGCAGGATGTGCCAAATTAAATTGACTACCTAAAATGACCTAGTGGAAAGACCCCTTTTCTTCTTCATCTCAATTTGGGTCTGATCTAGATGGCTTGGGTATTACAGATAATTTAAAAAAACTGATGTGGTTGAAGGATTGAAAAGCCTTTATCTGCTGCATATCTACACCTGCTTTGAGAAACTGTTCAGATTGCCATTTTTAGTTTGGGTGAAAACTGAGATCGTAGCAAATATCAAAGTATTTCTGAGGTGAAGCTTTTTATTGTCATACTGATGTCATGTGAGCATTTGTAGTTGTTTTCTTGACTGCAAAAGTTAAGGAAATACGGTTTTCATTAAGTAACTCTACTCTCATCAAAGTTTGCTTAGTTTTGGGGAGGACTTCTGAGTCCCTCAAAATCTGTCATCTGTTTTGTACTGTGTGCGCTGGTGGAAATTTGTTTCTTTGTGTGTGCTTTCAAGACCTCTTTGAATATAATTGCAAACCTTTGGGCAACTGAAGTAAAACAACCAACCAAAAATTATCTTCCTCTTTTCTTCAGGCACTATGGTTTCATTGTGAGCGCAGCAAAACTCTTTGCAACAGTGTACTGTGTTCCTTTCACAGAAAAGGTAATCCATTCTGCAGCACTGTTCCCATTGTGTACCTTGGAGGATGTACTCGTTCAGTTTCGGCCTCATGTCCAGCTGCCGATTCTTTCCAGGAACTGATTAAAGTGATTCTGAAAGTAGTCTATCCTTCAGCACTGGCTGTTGAGCAACGGCTTACATTTAGTCTTCTTTATTTAAATCCCTAACCTGGAAAAGAAATGAGTAGTGTATTGGGTATTTTCACTAAGCACTGAACTTGGAATTCTTATTTTGATGGACCTATTTCCTGTGCAATAGAATAACCGAACTGAAAGAAGATCTCTAAGGCATTTGTTTAATTAAGTGTCTTAGCTATGGTCTGGGAGTTTTATTTTTTTACTACTCACAGCCTCTGTGTTGCTTATCCTTTGTTTTTCTTGTTACCCTTTTTCTTTTCTAATTGGGTCTTCCTCTAAGTCATGTTTACACTTCAGTTCTGTTCAGTTTTCGAGTGCTAGGCACTTCACACCGCTCTGGTTCACTGTGGCAAATGAAATGTCACTTGGTGTTTCAGTGATGATGTTTCACTGAAACATCGTTGAATTATTTGTGGGACTTTTTTGTTTTGGTATTCTTTGAAATGCTGCTGGATATACAATCTTTTTGCGGGAGCCTTTTTGAGTTTGTGTGAATTTGAATTATTTTTCTTCAAAACCATCACAGGATTTGTCAGAGGAAACTATTTTGAAGATTATTTCAGCTGTGAAGGTACCAGAGTTCAGACCTTCAAACAAAGTAAGTGTGATATTTAGTTTAAAGGAAAAAAAAAAATCCACAGGCACTATCCCACATCTCCAACTACTTCTTGCATTGAAGTTGATGAGAAATAAACACAAATCAAAATGTGTTTTGGGGAAACAAGAGTGTGGCATACAGGACTGCTTTAACTTCATATAGCTAAGGTATCTAGGTGCCAGATGCTAAATGCAAGATGAGGGGGTTTTTTGCCTTTCGCAAATTATTTGTTCTAGCATTGTTTTCCATGCGTGAGAGTGATTGTAAGTCTGCAAGCTTTTTTTTAAGTTTATATGGGTCTATACTATTTTAATAAAAGTAGTAAAATTTTACTTACAAGCAACTCTAAAGCAATTCAAGACTAGTGTCTATTTATTATTTCTTTGTAGGTAGAAAGTGTCATTACTTTTTATGTTTATTTTTGAAGTGTTAACTTCAGAACAGCTTAAGTGTTATTGTGCAATGGCTAGCATTTTTCATCATTTAATATTAGCAAATATTCCAGGGTTTTTTCGTATTTTCTTGGCCAGTGTTAACACTTGTCTCATGAATGCTTGCCCTGTGACACAAAACCGGTATTTTGACTTGGAATCATAGAATGGTTGAGCTTGGAAGGGACCTCTGGAGACTGCCTAGTCCAATTCCTCTGCTCAAGCAGGGGCAGCTAGAGCAGGTCATCAAGGACTGTGTCCAATTGGGTTTTGAGTATGTCTGAGGATGGAGGCTCCACAGCCTCTCTGCTACCTGTGCCAGTGTGCAGTTGTCCTCACAGTTTTGGTTGGGGGTTTTTTGTTTGTTTTTCTTTAAAGTATTTTCATATGTTCCTTATGGAATTCTATGTGCTCCAATTTGTCCCCATCCCCCCTTGTCCTGTCCCTGAGCACCAGTGAAAAGAGTCTGGCTCTGCCTTCTGTACTTTCCCCCCGTCAGATATTTGTGCACATTGATGAGATCCCACTGAGCCTTCTCTTCTGCAGGCTGAACCATCCCAGCTCTCTCAGCTTCTCCTCATATGAGAGATGCTCCAGTCCTTTAATGTTTGTGGCCCTTGGCTGGACTTGAGTCTGTCTCTTGAACTGGGGAGGAAAGACTGCAGGGAAGACAGGAAATCTAGTACACTTCACACTTGTGCTGTATAAAGTTCTTGTATTTTATTACTCAAGCATTGCACACGCTTGCAGGTTGTACAGACTGATGAAACTGCAAGAAAACCAGATCATATTCCAGTCAGCAGTGAGGATGAAAGAAATGCTATTTTCCAGCTGGAGAAGTCTATAGTATCCAATGAAGCTCTGGAAAGTGAGTAGTGCGAACTAGCATCATAGCTTAGTAACAGTTGCACTGCCAGTAGTATGACATTCAGGTCTTTGGATAAAGCAGTTCTGTAATTCTGCAAGAAGCAGATAACTGATATCTAAAGCTTTCTGAAGTGCCACGCAGATAACTGTCCTTATTGCTTGACATTATCCTATGCTTCTGTATTTCTGAGATTCCTGCAAGTTTTAGGTTTCTCTGCTATCCTATAATTACATGTAAGTACAACCCTGATGACAAGTGAGCAGGCAGCAGGGAATTGAACTCTAAGGAGGGAAGGGGTGCTGGCTAGATCCCAGACGGACTAAAAGTAATTCTTCTATGAGAAGGTTGAGAGTTACTACTTACAGGAATCAATTTGAAATTACCCTAAATTGTGAAGGCTGCTAAGAGTCTTCTTCAGCATCTTCTAGTTATGTTAAAATGAGAATGCCTGAATCCCATTTTTGTGCCTGGCCACGTGAAGAGGTCATTGGGTAACAGCTACATGTGTGCGTTTTTAGCCCGTGAACACAGGGGAGAAAGGTTAGCTTAGCTCTAACCCATCCCATGGAGTATCAGCCGTAACCTCTGTCTCCCATGCTACTGAGTCCATAGTGAAATGGTTATGGATAAATGTTAGAGAGGGAATTCTCACAGGATGGAGCTATAGCAAGGTGAGGGTGTATAAGAAACATCCATAGGACTGTCAAAATCTATTCCTTGTGTTGCAAGGAAAATAAAATTATGGAGCTCTGTTGATATTTCTTCCATTACTCACTTCTAACAACTGGTATTGATAGGGGTATTTATGCTTCTAGCATGGGAAAGCAAGTTGTAAGTAAGGCACCAAGCTCCAGAATGTGAAATTTTTAATTTGTTAAGGTTCTAGTTCACTATAACTTGTGTTTAGGGTATCTTCGGTTTTCTAATAATAATTTTTGCTCCCCCCCTTTCTTTTTTCCATAAGCAGATGACTTGCAAATGAAGCCCATCTCCTTTGAAAAAGATGATGATAGTAATGGGCATGTAGATTTCATAACAGCAGCATCAAACTTGAGAGCCAAGATGTACAACATAGAACCAGCAGATCGGTTCAAAACAAAGCGCATTGCTGGAAAGATTATTCCTGCAATTGCAACAGCTACTGCTGCAGTATCAGGGCTGGTGAGTATGCTTTTTGAAATGCTTAAAATGCATATTTCTTTCTCTTGCTGTTCCTTGCCTAAAACCACTGTTGTCTGGATATTGATTAACACTACCTGGACAGAGCCTTGTTAAAGAAATAGGTTTATTTCAAACTTAATAATCTTTTTTTTCTCATGTACCAATACGAAAAGTTACTCTTGGTTGTAGATGCGGTAAGCCCTTAGTGCTTTTATTTCTAATTTGCTGGCCAGAAAGAGGAGTTGGAGATCAGCATTTGGTTTGTTTTCTGCCATTAATACTAACTTCTGTCAGAGTGCCACGGCCAAGAGTGGAAAGGATGTGTTCTATAGTAATTCACATCCATGCACCTCAGTACAACTGCATGCTTTGTGTAGGTGTCTTGAATTAAACCATTTTGGAAGAGTCTTACGTTAGGAACACTTTCAAACATGTTAAATATTTCCATTAGCAGCAAAAGAATTTATTTCTGTGGCATATTGGGTTGCATTTCCAGATGTGATTTACTTTGCCAATTGGACAAAGGCTGATCTCGTTAATAACTTAGTCTGTAGTTGCTGGCCTCTTAACTAAACCAGTGTTGACGACACAGTACGTAAAACCTCTTGTTTGGTCTCATGGAAGTATGGGATTCTTATTTACTGCAGGTTGCACTGGAACTTATCAAAGTTGTGGGTGGCTACCCAGCTGATGCATACAAGAACTGTTTTCTGAACCTAGCCATTCCCATAATGGTCTTTACAGAAACTGCTGAAGTAAGAAGAACGGAGATCAGGTAGGAATGACAATGGCAGGAGGGCGGTGTTTGGAAATGTGGTAATTGACGCTTAGAATGTGGTGAGCCATTACAAGTGTAAAGTTTGTACAGTTATTAAATCCAGATAACCAGATTAAGGCCTTTATGTGCTTGCATAGCAGAACTATGATGGAACCACAGTTCATGGTCATACTCCAATTAAACGTTATAGATATTCAAGGTTATTTTTTTTGTTGTTCTGTAAACTTGGAAAATCATGAATCACTTAGTGCTTGCTGTCAAACTTCTATTATCCATTTACTACATACTGCTAAAGGTGTAAGTGATATTCTTAGTACTGCCAAGGATGTCCCATAATGCATTGCTCAAGAACTTCCTGTTTGGAAAATACAGCACATACTCTTCTGTCCTAATTTTAAAAATAGTAGTTTTAAGGGCTTAGTTTTGTTTTTAGTGGAAGCTATTGCTAGTGAGTCTTTAAAAATCTAGATGAGTTAGATGTGCGGTGTGCTTTATTAATAAACATCCTGTCTGCACAGACTGGACACACTTCTGCATCTTAGTCAATACAAGAGCTGTTTCTCAGTAGGGCCTTCCACCCCTCGCCTCTGTGCATCACATATTTAAGAATTATCATTAAAATGTACATTTATCACACAGTCTTCACGGTTTTTACAAACTTCACTCACATCAACAAAAAAGAATTCTCCACACCAAAATCAAAATAACATCATCCACAAAAAGTGGACAATTTACACACAATCCGCCCCTCGTCCCTTCATCACAATTAAAACAACATAAATTCCCCACGGTCATGCAACTCTTCACTCTCTACCTGTGTTCAGTCCATGTTTTGCCCGTTACCTCTCCCAATTACTATCCTTATCTGAAATTCCTCACGTTCTTGCATTTGGCACCAAAAAAGATTGTGGTGGGTTGACCCTGGCTGGATACCAGGCGCCCACCAAAGCCGCTCTATCACTCTGCGCCTCAGCTGGACAGGGGAGAGAAAATATAACAAAGGGCTAGCTCGCAGGTCAAGATAAGGACAGGGAGAGATCATTCAACCAATTACCATCACGGGCAAAACAGACTCAACTTGGGGAAAATTAACTTAATTTATTGCCAATCAACCAGAGTAGGGTAATGAGAAATAAAACCAAATCTTAAAAACATCTTCCCCCCACTCCCCCATCCCCGCCTTCTTAACTTTACTCCAGATTCTCTCTACTTCCTCCCCCCAGCGGTGCAGGGGAACGGGGAATGGGGCTTGGGGTCAGTTCATCCCACATTTTCTCTGACACTCCTTCCTCCTCAGGGGCAGGATTCCTCACACTCTTCCCCTGCTCCAGCGTGGGGTCCCTCCCACGGGTGACAGTCCTCCATGAACTTCTCCAGCATGGCTCCTTCCCACAGGCTGCAGTTCTTCATGAACTGTTCCAGCGTGTGTCCCTTCCACAGCGTGCAGTCCTTCAGGAGCAAACTGCTCCAGCGTGGGTCCCCCATGGGGTCACAAGTCCTGCCAGAAAACCTGCTCTGTGGGTTCCTCGCTCCATGGGGCCACAGGTCCTGCCAGGACCCTGCTCCAGCACAGGCTTCCCACAGGGTCACAGCCTCCTTCAGGCATCCATCTGCTCTGGTGTGGGGTCCTCCCCGGGCTGCAGGTGGATATCTGCTCCACCGTGGACCTCCCTGGGCTGCAGGGGGACAGCCTGCCTCACCATGGTCTTCCTCACAGGCTGCAGGGGAATCTCTGCTCTGGTGCCTGGAGCACCTCCTCCACCTCCTTCTTTACTGACCTGGGGGTCTGCAGGGTTGTTGCTTTCACATGTTCTCACTCCTCTCTTCGGCTGCAGTTTCTGTGCTCACCACAACTTTTTTTTTTTTTTTTCCCCTTCTTAAATACGTTATCACAGAGGCGCTACCGCTATCGCTGATGGGCTTGGCCTTCGCCAGCAGCGGGCCTGTCTTGGAGCCGTCTGGCATTGGCTTCATGGGACATAGGGGAAGCTTCTAGCAGCTTCTCACAGAAGCCACCCCTGTAGCCCCCCTGCTCCCAAAACTTTGCCACACAAACCCAGTACAGTAGGTCTGAAAACTCAGTAAGTTCATTGGCAGATACCATGTTTACTTAGAGTTCTTGTATTGTGCTTAGCCAGGTTAAAGGGCTGGAGAAATAGCAATAGAGAGGAAGGAGATTTTTGCTCAAGATGAAACAACAAGTTGCTAGAAGACATAGCAGTTTTTCAATACATGTTTAAAGGAAGTGCCTGAGTTCACATTCTAAAGTAACAACCAACCTTTCTCTTTTTAAAACAGAAATGGGATATCATTTACAATCTGGGACAGGTGGACAATTTATGGGAAAGAGGATTTTACTCTGCTGGACTTCATAAACGCGGTCAGAGTAAGTTATCTACTTTACTGGGCTAATACAAGACGAGAGGAAAGGGTTTTCTTGTTTTGGGTTGTTGGTTTGGGTTTTTTTTGGTTTGGGTTTGGTTTCAAACCAGAGTAATTCTAGAAAGAATTAACATCAATGGGAATGTCTTTAAGTAAACGCATCCAAGGCTATTTTCAAATTTGTTGATAATTCGATTGGCTCAAATGTATCTTAATAAAACTTCCGTCACTGTCCATGTATTAGCAAGTTTTCTGGTTGGGACCCTATGGTTTTGAATAATTAGTTGTAGCATTAGCAGTAGTAGTATCTGCTGGTTTGTGCAGCTGTCCTAGTCCTTTAATAATTTTTAATTTGTGAATTCCAGGAGAAATATGGAATTGAACCAACTATGGTTGTACAGGGAGTCAAAATGCTGTATGTTCCTGTGATGCCGGGTCATATTAAAAGATTAAAGCTGACGTAAGTATAACTGGAAAATTGATTGAGGGATGCCAGTGCATGTACAAATTATGTTCACTGGTTGTATCATAAGGATGTGTGTCTGACAGCAATGTTTTCTCTCGAAGTGGTTGCTAGTCATTAATATTTTGGAAAGAAAAAAGGTAATTTCTTCCTTTTGAAAAAAAAAAGAAAAAAGAGGAAGTGAATTCACTTCTGTGGTGAGGACAGGGGACTTGCAAAATGCTACTCCAGCTGATGAGTGCCAAAGAAATCTGACAGCACGTTTTTTTTGGGAAAGTACCTTGGTTCAAGCAGAACAAGATCAATCAAACCTTTTAAAATGGGCCTAAAACTAATGGTGATATTTAGGAACTTAGCTCTGAAGGAATGAGAACACTTACCTGGGAAGGAGTTAATGTATCAGTTGCAGATTGAGATTTCTGGAAGTCTGTTCAGTTCATAGTAATTCCTTGAGGTTCTAGCTCACTTTAGCCCTTTTTAAAAACGAAGACATTCACAAGGCTTTGCAGTGCTACTCACTGACAGGAAACTAGTGTGTAACACACTGGAAGTTTGGGAGGGTGTGAAGGGAGCACATTGGTTTTTGACTGATAGGCCTTTGCAAAGTAACAGCCGGATCTCGCCCAGGTGTAGTTCGACCTTGTCTGTTGATTGAACTTCTTTAGCTCAAAATTTGTTCCTCACAGCTCCTGTGAAGTGTCTGCTGGCCAGTGCTCACAGGCTTTGCTACATCAAGTAGATGCATTGATCAGTACTGTTTCAAAGGTCTGCCAGTAGGTAATGTCAGGCAAAGTAGTATATGTTATGGGCAAGCTACTTCAAACTTCCAGGGAGAGAAGAGCCTCTAAGTTGGTACTGGCTTTAGAGAGCCTGGCATACTAAGATGGGAATTTACAGCCCCTCTCAAAAGTAGTTGTTTATATTCCTTCTCCTACAGCTCTATAAATCATTTTGAATGAGTGGGATGTGTAGTGAAGTCAAAGGCATGGTGTGAAGCTGCCTTCTTGTGAATACCAGGATTTCTTACTACCCCGAGACTCAGTTGAAGCTTTCCATGTAGTTGCAGCAACTTGGGGTTCTGTTACAAACAGTTCCAAAAGCTGTATAAGATATTTGCACAGCAAACTCTGGTCTTGCTTGTGTGTTTGTTTTTTCTTCAGGTGTTTAAAATCTTTCTGTTGTTTTAATGACAAGCATTGCAAGACTATGTCTTAATTTCAGAATTACAGCATTGACTAGTAGCATACTCCTTAAAAGCAATTTTTAGAGACATAGTTATCTGCCTTGCTCTGTAGCTTGGGGCTTCCTTATGCAAATGGATATGACCTCAGCATCTCTCCTGCAGAGTCTTAATGCTTTATGTTCTTGCAAGAGAAAAGTACTTTGCAGAAAGCAGCTTTTTTAACCTACATGCTAAAGCATAGCCAAAACGGAAATCCTTCTTTAAGTGACCTGTGAGGAATAGAAATGAGTTACTGTATTCCCCCAGCCTCCTAGCATTTGAGCTGGCCTCAGGAACTAGTGTTCTGAGTTGGCAAGAAAATAATTTTGAGACATCTAAAGGTATGTAATGAAAGTGAGGTTGATTGACCTTCTACTTCAGTATTTTATTGTGCAACTTACAAGCAATAGCTGTAGCTTTTGAGACTGCGGAGAGCAAAGGGGGGAAGTTGCACTAAGATGTGACATGCTTACCTAGTTTAAACTCACACTGTGGTCATGAAGGAAGAAGTCTCAGATCCTGGCTGTTTTCCCTCCCTCGTTGCTATTTGCCTTTGAAATTCAAGGACTTAACAAGTCGTAACTCCAGTAGAATTACTTTCCATCAGAACTGTGTCTGTAGTGTGTGCACTGGAGTGGTTCTCCCTAATAATGTATTAAACCCAGCCATTACTGGTAGACCGAGAACTTACTCCTCCTCATTGACCAAAATCCTGCACAGAAAGCTAACTTTGCCTTGTGCCTCAGTAGGATGCCAAAGAAACATTACGTCAGTGAGGAATCCCCTCTGAAACTGGCCAGTTTTTTTTCTCTTTTGTACTGAGCACTTGTTAGTGAACAATGTAATAGCTCACTAACAGGTTAAGTCTATCAAGAAAATGGGATACCACTTGCTCTACCTCAGGTGGAGAAACAGCTTTTGTGTCAAAAGGTGGCTTATTCTCCATTTTAATCTGGTTTGTAGTATGTTGGGCTTCATTGCTGGCAGTGAAATTCATCCTAGTCTGGCCCTGAATTCCTACTGCCAGTCCTCCTTCTGGTATGTTAACAAACTGTTCTTCATTTCCTTGTAGGATGCAAAAGCTTGTGAAACCATCAGCTGATAAGAAGTATGTGGATTTGACGGTATCTTTTGCTCCAGAGACTGATGGAGAGGAAGACTTGCCAGGGCCACCAGTGAGATATTACTTCGTTCAGGAAGACAATTGATGTTAGA